>JBBPMD010000894.1:0-11738 GCA_038090095.1 Zangia roseola | reverse complement strand
TAACCATGAGGTGTGACATAATTGATGTGGCAGAGGAGCATTCCTTGATGGAAGCAACCCTGAGGTTCTAACCACAATCGGATCTGTGATATATTAAATAGATGCTGTTATAGGCTGTGTTTTGTGGTAGCCAATAGGAACGAGTTCCGAGAACAGCCTTGGCATGAGGCATAATTACGTAAGCACTTGTTCTAGAACCGAATGAGGGCCGGTTCGTTGAATACTTGTGTGTCCGTCTTCGTATTGTGTTCATAGGGGTTGAAGAAGATAGGGGTTAAAGGCACGTTTGTAACAGTTTTCGATGAGGTCGAATCAAGGGAAGGACAAACTGTATCCCACCACGTGCTCATTTTCGAGAAGCTCGTGAAAAACTTGAAGAGTTTGGTGGGTGGTTGTCTTTGCAAGTTTGCCCAGTCACTCATGATACCGCTCAGTTCGGTGCGATGTCCAAAGTGCATGAGATCGAGGGAGTGTTTGTAATGGCAGGGAGGGTAGTCAATCAGGATGCTGGTCTGGGAACCACCTTTGCCACTCCCGGCGCAGTAGACATGAGTAATTCAATTTATCTCGTCGAAGCACAGCCACCTTGCTCAAAGTTCTCTCAGTTTTTCTCAGAACGTTGTTGGGCAAATCCTAATGAAATTCTTGCTCACTTTAAGTCTCATGTCTAGTAAGTGACACACTGATTCTGTGCAGAGGACCACTATGTTAATGACCATTGCTTTAGCAACAAAGTTTCCTTGGAGCACATCAATCTGGCATTCGAAGATGCCAATGAAGAAGGATCGTCTAGTAAAAAGGACCTAGCGTCAAAGAAGGAAGTTGAGGATGTTGAAGGAAGCAAACCCAGAGGGTTCGGAACCTTCCGAGGGCGGAAGCTCTGCTTTGGTTACTTACCTGGTGGAGGGTTCAACACGAGACTGTGGTGGCAGGAAGAAAGGATAATTCATTATTATTCTGCTATGTAGAGCAGGTTTATATACATTGTAGGATGCAGTGTTGCTGCTGCATGTTAAATGTTCCTATCATATAACACTACATATGTACTAAATGAATGTTTGTTCATTCCTAAGCTTCCAAAGTGTGGGAATTTGGACCTCCGGCCAGGAGCTAAGGAACTCTGACTCGAAAGTCAGGGGTTCCGCTCTAGGAACTCTAAATTCCATTCAAGGAACTCTAAATTCTGCTCTAGGAAGTTAAGGTTCCATCTAGGAACTCTTCGCAAGTGTTCAGGAACTGTTGGAACAGTTCATACACTTTCTAACAGAGGAAACCAAGGACGACAATCAGGATGAACAGGAAGACCATGCGTGAGTCCGCAAAGCACTCATCTCGGCCTTAAGTAAGTGACAATATCTCACAACTACTTGATGGGTATTGATGACTCGGATGCACACAGTAAACATGGGGTGCAAGTGGGCGAGTGGAAAGCTGTTTCCATGGAAGGGTCTACCTAGGAAGCTTGCACTGAGCGGCATCCTGTGCCACAATTATCCGGACAATGTGCTATTCCCTGGGGAAGAGCGCCAAACCCAATCGAAAGGGGGTTCAAAGGGAATCTTGGATCTCACATTTGTGGAATGCTCGAGCCTGATAAGTGTGCTCACTGATACCTCCAAGGAAGGTTTGCATTTCAAGGTAGCATTGCCTGATTCTAGGAGTAAGTGGAACAACTTATACACACAAATGACAGACTGATTCATTATTGCTGCAGATAGCCTGACCCAGTCCCGGATGCCCGTCATCTATGGTGCCGCTCCAGGCCCTGATTCCACGTACACTGTTACATTTTCTTTCTTTTTGTTGTTGTCTTTCTTCGTTACTTCGCTACTGCTTGTAACCACAGACTCTACCTGTGGGCTTACGTGTATGCTACGCCTACTCTATGTCATTCTCCTCCTGTCATCTTCTGTTCATTTTGTATCTTGACTCATAGCCTATGACTCACACTTCTGATCTTCGTCGCTATGACTCACTCCTTCTATTGTCTTGGCCACACCGGGCCACAGTCTGTGTCCATTTCCTGACACTATATAAACCTACGACGATACTCCTGTATTTCTCCATTCTTGATCCACTCAATCATACACTCGATTGTCTGGCTATTCTAGGATCATTTCTTAAGTCAACAACCCCTTTGTGCAACTTACCCTCAAACCCTCGTGTGTAGCAATGCCTGTCAAGCATTGTTACCTACTTGTCTTTCCTCAGTCTCTATGAGCCTTTTGAGTCTATGCTAAGGTCTACCTGACTTTATCGCAACAAAGGATCAAGAATCTCTTTGATGCCCTGCCTTTGTCGCAGTAGGCAACCATTACACCCTGTCGTCACACTGCCCTCGACTCGACACTGCCCGGTGGAACCCCTGCCCGACAGTTCACATCGACTCGGATCCATCAGATCCCGAACACCAATCGCCTTCCAGTGAAAGCTCCCTCAATGTGACTATTGCTGATCTCGAAGATCAGACAGATCGCACCTTGTCCCAGCAGCTCTCTGCACAGCTGAGTATTCCCCATGTCCCCACACCCCCATCGCCCACTCTGATCGCCCTCACCGGCCGCATTTTCAGAATCAACCCTGGACCCCCATCTGTACCCAGACCATCCTCATCCCTTCGTACCCCCACCCCCATGTCCCATAACAAACCCACCAAACTTCGTCTCGGCACCCCAGAACCTTTCAATGGTTCTTACGACAAAGCCATCCCCTGGCTTTACTCCATTGCCACCTACCTCCTCGTCAACAAGGATGTTTATAACTCCGATACTAAGAAGGTCCCTTATGCACTATCCTTCATGACCAAGGGATCTGCCACCACCTGGGCAGAAATGTTCCAACAAAACGCCCTCGCCTCCACCCCTCCCAGCTTTGGCACCTGGATCGCATTCTATGCTGAATTCAAAAAGGCTTTTGAACACAAAGACACCAAGGGAAACACCCTCTCTTGGCTTGCAACTCATTGTTGCTCTACTATCTCTGACTTGCCTACCTATGTGGCAGAATTCAAGAACCATGTTGCCGTCTCTGGCATCATCTCGACCAATGTACTCATCCAGTACTTCTCCCTCGGCATTCCCACAAAACTCATGCGCCGTGTCATGGCCATGGACACCGTCTCCACCACCCTCGACCTCTGGTACGAGAAAGCTATCCACTTCAAAATGCAGTGGGACCGTGCAGATGACCTCGCCGGTCGTACCAAGAAAAACTCTACCTCTTCCCCCGCCTTCTACCCTTCCACCAGAAAAGAACATGACCCCGATGCCATGGATGTCGACGCTGTTCACATCCCAAAGCTCACCGCTGAAGAGCGTACTTGCTGCTTCAAAAACAATCTCTGCCTCCGCTGCCGAGAACCCGGCCACCGTGCCACTGATTGCCCCAAGTTTGCTTCCACTGCGAACAAGAAACCTGCCAAGAAGGTCAAGAAGACCACCACCCCTGCCAAAGAAGTCCCAGCTTTGATAGAAGTTGAGGACGATGACAAAGAAGAAGAAACACCCGCAGTCAAACGGGTGTTTCCAGGTTTTTGAAACGAGGAACTGATTCTACGCCAGTTTCCTCTTCTACCACGTATACTACATAGCCCTGTACTTCTAGCCGATTCAACTCGGAAAGCAATCCACATTGTGTCCCAGCTTTTCGACCCGGCTAGTACTCGCAAAGTCATAGATGTCTCCCCTCTTGTCAACTCCGGTGTGGATATCAACTGCATCGATTGGGATTTTGTCAACAAACACCACCTCCCAAAAACCCGCCTCGAAAACCCCATCCCCATCCGGAACGTTGATGAGACTATCAACCGCAAAGGTGCCATCCAGTTCACCACTACCCTTGCCCTTTGCCTCCCCGACTCACGGATACATCATGTCAAGTTCTTTGTCATGCACTGCGGTACCGAGAATGCCATCCTCGGACTTCCCTGGCTTAAATGCCACAACCCCATTATCGACTGGAAGGCCCACTCTCTTTCCTTCCCCGACCCCGTCGACAAACCCACATCTCCCAATGTCCTCAATCACATCGCCCACAATGAAGCCTTAATTAAGGCTGCTAAACTCCAACCCCAGAACACTCCCAAACCCCCTCGCATCGCCATCATCAACTCCATTCACAATGAGAAGCTCTTCGATTATCTTGAATCCTACTCTGGTGAACATTTTGTTCACCGAGAAATCTACCACTACCACATCAACCGTGTCAGGAAGATTGGCTCTCGCTTCACCTGTGGTGTCTTACCCTCCACCAACAAAGTCACCACCGCCACCGAACTTGCTATCGCAGCCAATGCTGCGAAACCCAAAACTACCCTACCCTCTGAATACTCTGATTTCGCCTCCGTCTTCTCGAAAGAATCGGTGGATCACATTCCCCCCTCACGTCCCTATGACCACGAAATCAATGTGGACGACTCCTTTGTTCCCAAAATCAGAAAAATCTACCCCCTCTCGTCCGACGAAAAGGTTGTCACAGAAGCCTTCCTCAAAGAGAACCTCACCTCCGGGAAAATCCGTCCTTCCAATTCCCCCCAAGCATCTCCATTTTTCTTTGTCAAGAAGAAGGATGGATCTCTCCGCCCCTGTCAAGACTACCACTATCTGAACGAACACACCGTCTGAGATGGCTACCCCCTCCCTCTCATCTCCGACCTTGTCGACAAGCTCAAAGACGCCCAAGTCTTTACCAAGTTTGACATTCGATGGGGTTATAACAATGTTCGTATCAAAGACGGACACCAATGGAAGGCCGCCTTCATCACTCATAAGGGTCTCTTCGAACCAACTGAGACAAACACTCTAAAGTTGAGCGAATGTGTAGTGGAAGTGTTAAGAGGAGCTGTTGCTCAGACAGTAGAATGGATGGTGAAGTACCAAGTAAACTTTGCTGGAGTCTACTGGCGTTGGTTGCATGGTTTATATACTGAGTACATGTGGCTGTGTCTAATATTACATAAGTGTCGTACCATTTCTACTATTAATCCCATTGGATGATAAGGAATGATGGATGACTGATCGTAAGGTTTGGTCCCTTGATGTTGATGCGTCAGGTAACCATGAGGTGTGACATGATTGATGTGGTAGAGGGGCATTCCTTGATGGAAGCGACCCTGAGGTTCTAACCATGATCGGATCTGTGATATATTAAATAGGTGCTGTTCTTTAGCTGTGTTTTATGGCAGCCAATAGGAACAAGTTCCGAGAACAGCCTTGGCATGAGGCATAATTACGTAAGCACTTGTTCTAGAACCATATGAGGGTCGGTTTGTTGAATACTTGTGCGTTTGTCTTCGTGTTGTGTTCATAGGGGTTGAAGAAGATAGGGGTTAAAGGCGCGTTCGTAACAAGTTGTGATTGGAAGTGCTTGTCCCCAGCCAATCAAAGGGGTACAGGTACAGGAGCTGAGCTCTCGTGCTATGGACATTCTTGATGAGAAAATCGAGGAAGTCCGCCTACAACTCTATGAGTTAGCCAAACTACTTTGCGCTAAGGCAAGTGAAACCGGTTTACCTCCATTACGCGCCATTAATCATCAGATTCCTCTGATAGACCCCACCAAGATCTATCCATGGCAACCGTCACACTGTCCTGAAGCGTTATACCCACAATGGGTTGAGAAGCGAAAAGCATACCTTGAAAGCGGGTGGTGGAAAGTAATGAGCAAGGGAAATACAGTCCCTATGTTGTTCATAAAGAAACCTGGCAGCGAGAAACTTAGAACAGTCGTTGATTTGCGAGAATGCAATAAAAATACGCACAAAATGTCTGCTCCACTGCCTGATATTGACGGAATATTGAGGCGAGTCTGCAAAGGCAAATATCAATCAATAATTGATGGTCAGGATGTGTATGAACAAATAAGAATAATACCTGAACACGTTGAGCAAAGCGCGGTAACAATGCCAGATGGAAACATGTTTAGCACAGTTATCCAAATCAGTGACTGCAATGCACCTGCAACCTATCAAGCATTACTGAATCACTTGTTTGGGAATTTCCTCGGAAGGTGGCTTGACATCTTCTTGGATGATATTGCAATCTATTCACAAATGTTAGAAGAACATGTAAATCATGTCAAAGCAGTTCTTGAAATATTGAAATGTGAGAAACTCTACCTTAGTGAGAATAAATTACGGTTCCTCTGCAAGGAACTGAAGATCCTTGGATGGATTGTTGATGACGAGGGTATTCGGATGGATCCAAACAAGGTTGACACGGTTTTGAACTGGAAGGTACCAACGAATTGCGATCTCCTTCGCGGATTCATTGGATCAGTCGGATACTTGGCAGATGATATCTATAAGGTTAGAGTCCAAAATGGGAGTACTTTCAGCGATCACAGGAGACAATGTACCCTTCAAATGGATGGAAGTCGAACAATGTGCATTTGATTGTGTGAAAGATTATGTTCAGATGTGTCGCGAGCATTGCTGAGTTTCGCTGAATTATGGTGACGGATCAGATCTGATTTGGTTGATGACTGATGTGTGCATTAACAGAATTGCCACAGTGATATCGCAAGGGAAAGAATGGCGTACCTCGAAGATTGCCGCATTTTTCAGTACAAAGCTGAATCCGACGCAGCAAAACTATGCAGTCTGTTATGAACATGCCCGTAACCCCTATCTTCTTCGATACTCATGAACAATCCCCTATTCATTCGAACACTTATGACTTTTCTTACTTTCTTACTTTCTAGATCACATGACTAGCATGTGCCTACCTCATGCTAAACCTATGCTTGGAACTCAATCTGATTGGCTGCCACACAAAGCACAGCCTACGGTCTTATCGATCAATTGGATATGATCCACGACACATGATCATTCTTCCATTCTCGCACAGCATCAAGGCTGTACGCTTCTCTTCTCTTCTATGACATTCCATGAGATTCTGACCAATGGCGGAATACTCTCTTATCTCTACCCTATGCCCTATACCAAATAACTACAAACACATGTATGAGTATATATACCATGAATGCATTGGCCAGTAAACTCATCAAAGTTTACTTGGCCCTTTACTGCCAAAAGCCTTACAAAGGCCTAGGTGGTTCTCTGACACTCACTCCATGAATACATCGACCACTCTTTCTTTCTTCACTTCACTAGTCTTTCGGTCGAATCCCTGTTTGTGTGGGTCTGTCACACAGTCCATGAGCAGGAAATGCTTGCGGGAGTTGAAGGAATGTTGCGCTATCGCGATATCTTGCAGGGGGCATGATTTACATGGTTGACAGACCATAAAGGATTAATTCACCTGTATCAACAAAAGAACTTAACTGGGCAACAAGCTCAGTGGATCAAGAAGATCAGTGAATTTGATTTCACAATCCAGTATGTACCCGGGGTAGAAAACTTATTGCCGGATGCACTCTCGCGCATGTACTCAAACGATGCACCTGGGACAGTGCGGTCGCTGTCAGAATATACCCAATTAGCGGAAAATGACCAACAGGAAGATTTACCGTCATTAATCTCCATGCCGCTCCTAGTAGGAGCGGAAGCTGAGGCTCAGAAAGCAGTGCCGAGATGGAGCGCGCGAGTTAAAGCGCAGGAACTGGCAGATCCAAGTCTGGAATCAGAAGCAGACCACTTGGGTGGGAAAGCCTCTAAACAGAGAATAAAAAATAATCAGCAAGTTGCAGTGGAAACGGAAATGGAGTCCGTTGACATACCTAGCAACGTAGCCAGACCTTCGAGGGGGAAGGATCACCAAGATTCCCCGCAAATGGGAAGATCTGGGCTGGTAGCAGATCGAGGACCAGGACCTCGAAAAGGCCGAAGGGTGGTCGAACCAGCTGAATCAG
Source organism: Zangia roseola (assembly GCA_038090095.1). Classification (NCBI taxonomy): domain Eukaryota; kingdom Fungi; phylum Basidiomycota; class Agaricomycetes; order Boletales; family Boletaceae; genus Zangia; species Zangia roseola. The sequence goes on along the minus strand of JBBPMD010000894.1, from coordinate 3,929 downwards.
GACGACCTGAGACATCAGCCAAGTTTGCTTGACGAGTGCAGGATTGGTTTGTTCTTTGCAGGCCACGCAAACAAACAGTAGGGGGGGAAGTCAGACAAAGCCCTATAGAAACATCACAATCGATTGACACAGTTGATCAGAGAGTGGAATCACATACCAACATGGCTGAATTACCGGAAGATGACACAGCTTGTTACAAATGCCACTCTAGCCCCTATCTTCTTCGACCCCTATGACCCAAGATTCACTTACAATGCTCAAGTCAATGACGAACCAACACTTATGCGGTTCTAAGACAACAGCTTATGTAATCATCCCTCATGTCAAGGCTGTTCTCGGATACACATCTGATTGGCTGCCACATTTACACAGCCAACACAGCTTCTATTTAATATATCAAAGATCTGATTGTGGTTAGAAGCATAGGAACGTTGCCATCAAGGAACGCCCCTCTGCCACATCAATTATGGAATGCCTTGTGGTCACCTGATGCATCAGCATCAAGGGACCAAACCTTATGATCAGTCATCACTTCTTTCTTATCGACCAATCAGACAATTACTTAGAATCGTACAACGCTTATATAATTATGACACAGCCACATGTAAAGTAGTATATAAACCTATGAAGCAGCACCAGTAAACTCCATCAAAGTTTACTTGGCTTTTACACCTCATCCACTTGACTGAGTACTTTCACTCAAACTCCACTTTACATTCAGCCTAGTCATTTGGTTGTCTGTTTCACAGCTGAGGTTACATCTGAGACAAACACCCAAAGTGTGAGCAAATGTGTAGTGGAAGTGTAAAGAAGAGCTGTTGCTCAGATAGTAGATGAATGGGAAAAAGGCCAAGTAAACTTTGTTAGAGTCTACTGGCGTTGATTGCATGGTTTATATACAAGTACATGTGTGGCTATGTAATAATTATATAAGCGTTGTACCATTCCTACTATTAATCCCATTGGACGATAAGGAATGATGGATGACTGATCATAGGGGTTGGTACCTTGATGCTGATGCGTCAGGTATCAATGAGGCATGTCATAATTGATGTGGCAGTGGAACGTTCCTTGATGGAAACGTGTACTGCTTCTAACCACGATCGGATCTGTGATATATTAAATAGATGCTGTTATCGGCTGTGCAACTGTGGCAGCCAATAGGAACGGGTTCCGAGAACAGCCTTAGCATGAGGCATAATTACATAAGCATTTGTCCTAGAACTGCATGAGGGCCGGTTCGTTGAAGACTTGTGCATTCGTTGAAGCATAGGGTTGGAAGAAGATAGGGGCAAGAGACGTGTTTGTAACAACATCCTTGTTACCATTATCATTCCTTGATGAGGATGATATCCTGTCAAAGATTAAAGGACACTATCTCAAAGACCAATTCTTCAAGCTGATCTTAGATGCACTGGAGTCATACCAAAACTTCGAGGCTCAAGACGGATATATTTGCTTGAGGACCAAGGAACGAATTGCGATCTGTGTGCCGGACATACAGGTTGATGGTCGGTCGGCGAGAGAACGCCTGATAACACAAGCGCATTCAGTATTAGTGCACCTAGGAGCCACCAAGACACTGGCTTACCTCAGGGATCACTTGTGGTGGAAAGCAATGGTTGAGGATGTGCAAAAGTACTGTGACTCATGTCAGACATGTCGGCACAGTAAGCTGCCGAATCAGAAACCATATGGACTTCTACACCCGCTGAGTGTACCAACGTGGCCTTGGGAGTCGATCAGGATTGATTTCGTCGGTCCATTACCACTGTCTAAGAACAAAGACAGTGAGTTCGACTCAATAACAGTAATAATTGACTTACTTACTGCAATGGTACACCTCGTGCCAGGTCAGATTAATTACACCACCCAAGAGGTGGCAGAGCTCATGTTTGAGCAAGTCTATAAACTGCATGGACTACCGAAAGCCATTGTGAGCGATTGAGATGTACTGTTCACGAGCATTTTCTGGACACATCTAAACCAGCTCATTGGAGCCGAGCAGCGCATGTCTAGTGCATATCATCCGCAATCTGATGGATCAACCGAGCGAGCGAATAGAACTATAGGACAAATGCTCAGATCGTGCATCGGGCCAAATCAGAGAGACTGGGTGATGCGCTTACCAGCAATAGAATTCGCAATCAATCTATCATGATCAGAGACAACTGGATTCTCTCCGTTCTTCCTAAACTCTGGACGGGTGCTGAGAACCTTCGTTTGGAATGACGCACAGACAGATGAATATCCCAGCGTCAGGGCCTTTGCGCAGCGAATGAAAATGCTATAATGTCAGCACATGATGCAATTCTAGAGGCACGGGTAAAACAAACCCGGGTTGCCAATCGCAAGCGGCGAATCACTCCGTTCTCAATTGGAGATCTTGCATACATTTCGACAAAGAATATGTCTTTACTGAAGGGACACGCTTGGAAGTTAGTCCCAAAGTTTATCAGCCCCTACAATTTAATCAGAGACTTCGGAAACAATTCATATGAGTTGCACTTACCAGATAGACTGAAGCAGCGAGGTATACACCCAGTGTTTCACTCATCGCTGTTGTGGGTACATGTGCTGAATGATGACCATTTGTTCCCGGGGTGACTCGAGACACAGGTAGCTGACTTTGGTGAAGCACAACCAGAATGGTCAGTTGACCAGATCACCACACATTATGGAAGCGGTGCAGACTCACTGTTTGAAGTGAAATGGACAACGGGTGACATAACTTGGTTATCCTACTCAGACATATGGCATCTCAAAGCCCTGAGTGATTATTTGGCATTGCTTGAAGTGGAAGCGATTGAAGACTTATGTACTGCGAGGCGAAGGAAAACCTCCGAGAAATGACCTGCAGGTATATAATGGAGCGTGCAGTATTGACTGCGAAGCATCGCAATTTCTTACTATGCATTCCCAAAAGGCAATGGACAACCTTACCCACTCTCAAAATATCCAGCTGCATGGCAAAGATTTCATTGTCACCAACATCGCGGGCACTGGAGAACATCTCGTACTGTGCTGGCATATGCATCTCTGCCTAGAGTACAGCCAGCAAGTGTGCTCCATTATCTTCCACAAAAACATGCCTGGAGGGGTTAGTCAGCCTATCGGGTACAATATTATTGCTCGTACCTACAACACCGAGGCCGGCATTACCTCTCATTTCTCGCAGTGGAACAATGCAGGTCAGTGGACCCCAAGCCTGCATCCTGAGCCATCGTAAATTACTTTGTTCAGATACAATCCCCCGCTCCCACCACCTTCCACCGCTCAACCACAATCAGCCGCTCTGGCCGACGTCATCGTGGACGAAGCCGTTTCGAGACATCATCGCTCAACAGAGGCTTCGCAGAAAGGGAGATGCACCGGGCCATTCGAGCAGCTGGAGGACAGCTCACCAGTATTGGGCATGATGAATATAGATGAGGAAGAGGAGGCTGGGGCAAACGAGGGGGCCGCAGACCAGCGGGCGGGGTAGTCGCCTCCCGCACTGGCTCTGTTCCGGATTTGCACGGTCTTGATGACTTGAGCTGGGACATGAATCTTGAGGAGCAGCTCTTGCAGGGGGTGACTGAAGGTTCTGGGTCCAATGTGGCTGCTGAAGACACTGTTATGCTGAGCGGTGAGAGCAGTCAGTGAGCGTGCATGCTGCACGCTGGTAGGTGTTACAAACGCGCCTCTAACCCCTATCTTCTTCGACCCATATGCTCACACCTTGAAGGTCACTAACGAAACGCCAACCTTCAACGTCCTTACCTTTTGAAGTCACGTGACCTACACGTGTTTCGCCTCATGTAAAACCTATGCTCGGAACGCAACCCTATTGGCTGCCACATTATGAACAGCCTCCGGACCACTCGTCCAATAGGATAAGTTCCAGATCACATGACACGAGGCTATACGCCTTATCTATGACTCACTCG
>JBBPMD010000893.1:0-11783 GCA_038090095.1 Zangia roseola | reverse complement strand
TTATATACTATACAGGATGGCTGTGCTAGGGTTGAGGGTAGCTAAGTAAGGTAAGTGCACAGTCATACAATAATACGTAAGTGTCCGATGTATCGGCACATGTGTGTACCATGAGGCGTACATGAGGGTTACATGAGGATGTGGTAGAATGGAAGTATACCTCATGTTTGTAGGAATGGAAGATGTAATCAGGAAGTGAAATGGAAGATGGAATCAGGAGATCATATCAGGAGATTCATGTGTAGATCCCGTGATCGTAACAATGGATGTGTTTTTGAGCCAGATTCTGAGAGCATGCCAGCACATGGATTTCATTCATGCCCCAAATATAATGATGTGATATGAAGTTTTGAATCTCAATCTTCTATTTCCTTTTTGATGAATGGAACTCTGCTTGAGTATGATTACCTCTTTCAACTTTAAGTTCTTGATCCACTTCCCAATCAAGCTCCTTATGCTTCACCTTTACTTCTTGAAGAACATCACCTCCTCCATTGTCTTTTTTCAACTAGTACTTCATTTATCCACCTAGGTACCTATAATTACCTGATGCCCTGTCCTTGTATTCCCTAGCTAGTGCTATGCAATACAAGTGTAGTTTCTAGACTCACTCTGAGTGATTTGAGTCATTTTCAAGACCACTTCTCTCTCAAGTAGAACATTTGCTTCATTACCTCAAAGTTCCAACCATTAGACTGTGTCTATGTTCTATGTTTAGCATAACAGTCACACCACTGCTTGAAGAAAGCTGGTATGAAAGCTGTGGTCAAGTCCAAACACCCTATTCTTTCTGCTAGGCATTGTAAAGCTCATTTGGATTTTGCCTATGCCTATAAGGACTGGGCAATTGAGGACTAGAAGAAGGTGGTATGGTCTGATGAGACCAAAATTAATCATCTAGGGTCAGATGAGCACAAATGGGTATGGAAAAAGGCAAGTGAGGGGCTTTGTGATAGGCTAGTACAAGGAACTCTTAAGTTTGGAGGGGGTTCTCTCATGATGTGGGATTGTATGGCTTTGGAGAGAGTTGGCTTTGTTACCAACATTGATGGTAGGATGCATGGAGACCTCTACCTTCAGACTTTGAAGGATGAACCCCAGTAGACCTTGGAGCATTATGGTCTCAATCCTCCAAACATCATCTTTTAGCAGGACAATGACCCCAAGCACACCTGCAGGATAGTCAAGAATTGGCTAGAAGAGCAAGAATTCACTACTATGATGTGGCCTACACAATCTCCAGACTTGAATCCCATTGAACATCTCTGAAATTGTCTCAAGAGGAGACTTGCACAGCATGACACCCCCCCAGTGGGGTTCATGAATTACAGGAGAGTTCAGGTGGAATAGGATGGGAAATCTATTGAGGAGTGTCAAAAGTTGATTGAAAGCATGCCTAGGAGGGTTCAAGCAGTGCTTAGAGCAAAAGGAAGATATTCTCACTCTGATCAATTTAGAAATCAACAGTCTTGGAGCAAGTGTGAAACAATGTAGACAGTCACTAAGGTAGCACTATTCCATCATATGATTTCTCCCAGAACCATACTTGCTGTACCCTTCAGAGTTGAGTTCAAGTTCTGAAAGTTCCAGCCCTTCAGGATTGATCGCAAATCAACACTTCCAAGGTCTTTGACTGAAATGGATATAAATGCAAAGATAGAACATGTCAGTTGCTTTCATTCTAATAAGTATATCCAACTAGAGTGACCATATGGTGCTTCTACCTCATGAGCAGGACTGCTTTGTCTTTGTCATCAAAAGTCCTCCCCATGCTCCTGAAACAGACCAAGAGAAGTCTTGACTTGGGTTCTGAATAAGAAGGAAAGCAGTCAAGTTTTTGGATTGTGAGAGCCAAGTAAACTTTGATGGAGTTTACTGGTGATGTATTTATGATTTATATAGTACTGGTTCATGGCTTAGTCATAATTATCCTTATCATCATACCACTATGAGATATTTATTTGATTGCTTGATAACTGTTATGCTAAGCATAGAACTGAGACAGTCTTCAGTGGTTCTGGGTGGAAAGTTCTGAGGCAGAACAGTAGGATGAATGATGAGGTCTCGATAACAACTTCCTAAGTTGCTCAGGTTGAGTCTTAGAACTACACTTGTATTGCATAGAACTAGCTGGGGAACTACTGTACAGGTCATTGGATATTTATAGGAGTCTGGGTGGACAAATGGGGGAACTAGTCGAAAAAGTTCGATGGAGGAGAAGGATGTTCTTTGAGGCAAGGAAGAACATATAGAGGGGTTAGGCATAAGGGGAACGGAGTTCCACTTCTAAGAAAGGAAAGATTCCTTACAAGGAAGTTAACACATCGGGAAGTTCCGAAAGTGGATGTGTTAATGTATCCCAATGAAGGTTGGGGTGAGAGAGACCAAAAGAGTAGAAAGGAGAAGGAGAAGGAGGTCTGTAAGAAAGGATCATTCCAGGTAAGGAAAGAGGAGTGATATCATCATAGTATGAGTCAAAAGACATAGGAGATGCTCATCATGATTGTTCCGGAAGTTCTGTTGGTACTTCCATAGTTTCCACTTCCGGAGGATCTGGATTGTCTGTAACACCTTGTAAGTCTAGGATGTTCAACATATCTCACAGAGAACTGAGACATTCCAAGATAATTTCTCAATTTGAATGCCCATCACTGTCACATGAAATGGGGGAGAGAGTGTTACAAATGCTACTCTCACAACCCATATGAACAGCCTTCAGACCTATCATCCAATAGGATATGATCCAGACACAATGTATGCTTCTTTTAATCTTTCTCTCTGCTTTCATTTCCACTTCCTCATGCATGATATAATACATCAGTCATCATGCTTCTACCTTACTCATCCTTTTACCAATCTTTCACATGTTATTGTCACAGAAATCTGGATCCTCTGGAAGCGGAAACTATGGAAGTACCAATAGAACTTCCGGAACAATCATGATGAGCATCTCCTATGTCTTTTGACTCATACTATGATGATATCACTCCTCTTTCCTTACCTGGAATGATCCTTTCTTACAGACCTCCTTCTTCTTCTCCTTTCTACTCTTTTGGTCTCTCTCACTCCAACCTTCATTGGGATACATTAACACATCCACTTTTGGGACTTCCTGATGTGTTAACTTCCTTGTAAGGAATCTTTCCTTTCTTAGAAGTGGAACTCCGTTCTCCTTATGCCTAACCCCTCTATATGTTCTTCCTTGCCTCAAAGAACATCCTTGCCTCAAAGAACATCCTTCACCTCCATCGAACTCTTTCGACTAGTTCCCCCATTTGTCCACCCAGACTCCTATAAATACCTAATGACCTGTACAGTAGTTCCCCAGCTAGTTCTATACAATACAAGTGTAGTTCTAAGACTCAACCTGAGCAACTTAGGAAGTTGTTATTGAGACCTCATCATTCATCCTACTGTTCTGCCTCAGAACTTTCCACCCAGAACCACTGAAGACTGTCTCAGTTCTATGTTTAGCGTAACACAAGGAGTGAGGACATAGTTGTTTGAATTATTATTTGATGTTTACTAATCCTGTCTCTAATGTAGTTTATATGCATAGAACAATGAATTCTGAGAGTTCTTATTAAAATTTGACCAAGTCCACTTGCTTGATACAGGGTCTATGTAAATATCAAGAAATATGTAAATTCAACTATTGGATGGATATTCTTGCCAATAATGAGGCTGACAGCTGATGAAGTTCCTCCAGGATACTTGTCATGATATCTGTGCATCAGCTCAGAAGGCTTGTGTGGGCCTACTGACATATATAGAGACAGCACTGTTTTTGAATTGATTGTGGATCAAACAGTTTCAAGTCCCAATGGGTTCAGACTGTTCTGAGGGAGGAAGCTCTGCTCTGGTAACTTCACTGGTGTAGAGTTTCCACATGAGATTCTGGTGGAAAGAAGAAAGATTGTTCAAATGTATAGCAGGCTTATATATAATGTACAATGTGATACTAGCATAAGGTTCCATGACTTCTGTTTCCAATGAGGCAATTCTTGGAACTTGTACTTTTGTTTTTAACATCTTGCATGTTTGAACCATGTCCACATACTCTACTCTCATTAAGAGCTGGCACACTGGAAAGTCACTTTATTTTGTATCATGTCAGACATATGATACATGTGTCACTTATATTATGATATACAAGAGATACAATACACATGTGACTTGTATTCATTCCTATCTTACAAAGTCACACAACAGACAATGTATTGCTATTCACATCACCTCCTCATTCTCATTCATGATGTTGTCTTCATTGTCCACATGCATGTCTTGGTCCAAGTCAGCATTCTCCTCCTCTGACTCTGGGGACATTTGCTGCAAGCCTTTCAATGTGTTGTGTAACCATTCCTGCACAATACCTTTCACAACATTGCCTGCCTCAGCATGACCATTGAACATCTTGTACAGCCAACTGGCTAGAATATGGTCTGTCAGATATCATGCCAATATTTCCAAATACTTCATGAAGGCCTTCTTCCTTCTTTGGACATGTGACAGGAATCATGGACAGCAAACAGAGAGTGGATGATGGAAGATCAGTCATCATTGGACTTGGCATGGGCAACTTGAAGCCTGGACACATAGAGGTTCCAAGAGTCAATGTGTCCCAGCTCCTTGTCAGAGTCCAATTCATTGCATCGCAAGGTAACCAAACATTGCAACAACTGTAGTCATCCCCTCCACTTTCTGATGCTGCCTCTTCTTGCCTAGAATTTTTGGACATGTTTGGAGAGTTGATTTCATTAAATCCTTCCACTAGACTCTTGTATTTCTCCACTGTGTGGTCTTTTCATTTAGTACACACATGTATTGTATGTGGATAAATTGACCAATGTTTGGAGTCAGATTATGTCCTATCTGGGATGTGCTTTAGGGCTCTGAGGCCAGGCCACAACCACCACTTCCTGTTGCTGATGGATTTTTGAAATTGACATGTAGTACAATTTGACATGGTATGAAAGAACATATCACTTGGTCATTTATAGCCACTTTTGGCCAAGTCTGTGGTCTTGATGTGTGGACATGTCATGCATACACTAGATCTCAGCATCTTTACCTTCACCTGTTTCATTTGGCTGGTGAATTGATCAGCATCTCAACTGTGTGACTTTTTTTCATCAAATAAGTATTGCATGATATAATTTGAGAAGAATGTGGCTGCACCATCCACCTCCATTTCATCTTCTTTCTGAGCATGCCAATATTCTTTCCTTTCATCTGGTGTTGTAAATGACAAGTTTGAGAACATGTCTCCTCCAAAATTGAGCATGCTGATGGCTTTGTTTAGCTCATGGGAAAACAGAGCACAATTCAGATTGAGTGTTGGATTACTTGTATGAAGGGCCTGTTTATGGATGGTTTCTGCTGGTTGCTAAATTCTGAGTTCCTTGTGTCAGAGAACAGGTTGATCCATCATGTACTAACCATGCCAATATTGATCAGACTTTGGAAGAGTGTAAGAGAAATGTTGCCATCTTCTCTCCATGGGTTTGATGTAATAACCAGATTGGAGCTCATCCCACAATGTTCTCCCATTTTGAAACCCTCATCCCCTCTTTCAAAGCATGGTTGATGAAAATATATGTCTCTTGGAGGGTGGTGATCATTTTCCAATTGATGACCAAACCTCTCAGGATCATATAGAAGTGTTTAAAGAGGGCTTATTGATTCTGCAAGGGGGACTCATCAAGGCTATTGCTGTATAGAGTATCATTAACTTTGGAACAAACAATGGAGATAGGTTTACTTTATAACTCCCTTGCATAGGAGTCCATGAAAGTTTTCAGTGTATTCTCCCACTTGTGATCACCACATGGCTATAAGAGTCTCTTCACATGCTTGTCTTCCTCAGAGAGGAACTCTGGCAGATAGATCTCTGTCAAGATGGCACTCAATGAGGGGAGTATGAGAGGTCAATGCTCCAAGAAAAGTGTAATGAGCTAGTCAAGTGTTATGAACACAACATTCACCACCCCTATCCTCTCCACTACCTATGAACCAACAAACACTTATACATTTTCATCTCTCCTCACTTTCTCAATCACATGACCAAAACATATTCACCTCATGTCAAACTTGTACTCAGAAAACAATCCTATTGGCTGTCACACTATGAACAGCCTTGAGATCTTGCATCCAATAGGACATGATCCAGACACAACAGATGCTTCCTTCATTTCTGCTTCCTCGTGCAAGACATGATGCATCAGTCAGCATCAGTCATCATGCTTCTATCTTACTCATCCTTTACCAATCCTTGACACATTATTAACCAATAGGATAAAATCTCATAGTGGTATAATGATAAAGATAAAATACAACACCAGTAAACTCCATCAAAGTTTACTTGGTACTTTTGCATTTCATCACTGCTTGACTAAAGCACCACTCTACTTTCATTGGTAGTCAAACATCCAAGCTTTTGGTATTTGTTTCACCAAGTATGAATGGATTCAATGACTATATATTCTGCCCAGAATGAAGACAAGCTATACCTCATTGATCATCATGTCCACTGTCTTCTTGTCCTTCACTTGGAGTCTCTTGTGAAGACAGGCTGTGAAGTCTTGCCAAAAATCAAGTCATGACTGATATTCCTTACATTTTCCCTCCCAACTAAATTTGACCATCAGCACAATCCAAAAGATGCACTAAATGATCAATAGTCACACATGCACTATAATTGTGAAAATAAAAATGATAAAACCACACACTTCTGCCAAAGCATGGCCAAGATTGATCTTGACCTTGTCAGGCTGTCCAGGTGCAATAGAAATCAAGATAGAATTCCAGATGCTAGTAGTGATTTATCAACACTTCTACAAGTGGATGCTTGCTTGGGTTGAAACCCAAAGGCAACCAGTGTAACTTTGTGAGAAGGTTTTTTAATACTGGCTGGGTGACATCAATGGGGTGGGGATTGGAACCCATGAGTTCCTTCACAACTTCAATTGTATCCTACAAGAATTTGAAAAAATATTTCTCATAACCCTCTTGATACATCACCACTTCTTCAACCTCGGAAGAGTCAAACAAATGCATGAGGGGTGACAATATCACAGAGAAATGGCTTTCCCAGAAATCCAAGAGGATGCCTTTGGCAATCATATGGCTCACACCAATATGATATGTGGTAGTGACTTTGGGCAGAAAAGTGAGGTCAATATCAAAGATGGATATGATAGAATGAGTACTGAAGGAAAATAATACATCATAAGCTATGAAATATCTCAATTTAGTGCACACATGAGTTATATAAATGATTGATTGCTTACTCCAATGAGGTTTGGATTCTAGTTCTGCTTTGGCATGGAAGATTAAAGAACTCTGTCAACCAAACTCCTTCAGACAGTAGCATCTTCTCCAACTGTCACTGTCATCAAGTTTCCAAGACTCTGAAGGAATATTGTCAGTCATCATATTGGTGGTAGTTTTGATTCATATTTAGGGATGAGTGTGGGTATATCCATGGGTATCTCCACACTGACCCACACCTATACCCATACCCATGGTGGATATACCCATGGGTATCCCTCAAATTTCTGAGTATATTATATTCATTTAGAGGTACATTCTTTGAGTTGGAGATTATAGGCTATATGTACATAGGTATGTATACATTTATGAGAGATAGTTTTAAAACAAGTAGCTATAGTTTTATAAATATAGGATTTCACTATGATCCCATACTATTACAATATCTATAATATACATGATTATATGAGTATTAATAATAATAATAATCAACCATATCTCACCTATTCTTTGGCCAATCCCATTGACTAAACAGATAATAAGGAATTTAAAATTGGGAAAGTTCAAGATAAGAGTAAGAATTAGTATAAATACATACATTTAGTATAATTGACCATCTGACAGATCGGTCAACAAAACTAACAACACTATTCAATCACTAATTGTAATATTTTTTTTCCATATACCCACACTCATACCCACCACACACCCATACCCACACTCATCTCTATTTGTAGTCAACATTTTGTGCTAGAAAGAATGTCACATCAGCCATTTACAAGACATTGGCTTCTATTTGGTTTACAAAATGATGAGCATCAAATGGAAACATGATTCCATGTCCTATGGAGTGACTTCTAGCTTTGATCATGTTGGACAAGCACGGCCATCATAAAGAGCCCATTGATGTCACAGGCTATATTGTCCAACTACAATACTGCATTTGGCTGGTCTGTTTGATGGAGGTCAAAAAAATTGGTCCTGATCAATTTGATGGTAATGAAGAGGCAACATGTGATCACTTGGTCATATTTTATATGAAGCATACTAGCTCTCCCTTTACAAGATTATGATCATTGTAATACAAGGCATCAGACATCACATTTCAAATGATAAGCTTGCCTTGTACCTGGTGGATAGACTCCATTGACTGGCAAAAACGTGTCTATGCTGGGAGAAAGGTCCACCTGGACACACTATGGACAATATTTGCAGAACATGGATGATTCATCTCCAAATTTTGAGAAGAGAAAGTGCTTAGGGGTGTACTGTATATAAGGAATATATGCACTATACTTCCTTGGCTGATGACCTTGGAACAAAGATGTTGGCTGTTTGTTTATGATGGACAGAAGGAACACTTTTTTTCAAAATTGGGACCAATTAGAGATGACTTTCTTTATAAATGTGCTCACTGCTTCAGAATTTGGTATTATTCATGATGGCAAAATGATTTGGAATATGACAGCCTTATGAAACTGGCTAAAGGACTATGCAGAATTTCAAGGACACTTGCCGTTACAATGTGCAACAGAAAATTGCATCTATAGTCTAAGTCCAGATGCACTAAATTGTACATCAGACATGCCTTTGACACAAATGCCACTACTAAATCAACTTATACTACAATAGAAGACTCAAGAATCTGATGGCCAATTTGGTAATGATATACATGAGTCACATGTACACTAATTGTGTTTGATGAAGTGTCAGTAAAGGAAAACATTGAAGAAGTTTATTAAAAATGACTTGGATGTCAAAAAGAGCAAAAAGAATTTATGATTGCAATAGCTGAACATGAAATGGACATCTTGGAATTACTGAAGACTGGAGGTGGGAATTCATTGCTAGCAATCCTACTCACATTGGTGGAGCACTATTGTAGTGTTGCCTGTGCATTCACTGATTATGGATTGGGAATGGAAGTTAAGGACAATAGACATCAAACATCAAATCTTCAATTCATCAGTCAACCAAGGATGATTAAATGTGAACATCAATATTGTATTGGTGTCTGCAGACAAGACACAGTACAAGATGTGACAACCTGTTACAACTCAACCTAACTAAACCCAAACTCTTCTGAGGTGCAAGAACGCTCATCATGAATGATGCCTTGAGGTGGGCAGGGGACTTGATACCCAAGCATGAGAGTTCAGCAAGAGAATAGGTCAATTTGAGGTGACTAGGTTTACATGATACAAGGGGTGAACAAAGACCAATGTTCAAGGAAATGTTAGTTACATAGGTGGATCAAAGATAGGGAATACAGTAAGAGAATGATCCCTATATAAGTGTTCTAATGAGATGATGACTAAGTGTTGAATGAATCACAAGGGTCTAAGGTATCTAGTAAGATGAGTAATGATCCAAGATAATGGATCCTAATGTAAGCATCTATGACAAAGGATGACTGAGCGTTGAATCAGTCGAAAGAAGATAAGACAAGAGAGATGATTCAGGGGATGAGTCATGAGTTGAGATAAGCATAGCCAAGGTGACACAAGGTCATAAGAAAGATACTGGGCTATGGATTAGGAACAAGAGTGATGATAAGAAAGACATCATAGATAAGATGTGACATGAGGACAAGAGAAGATGAGACGAGGTGAGAGATGAGGTGAGGTGAAAGGTCTAGGATCAGGGAGAAGCTGATTTAGGGATATTGGATGGAGATGTATAATGTCTAAGGCAGATGCCGGATGAGGGGATCCATTGAGGATCAAGATCAAAGAGCAAGGAGCAAGGAGAGGGAGGACAATAGATTCAATGGAGTGTTCTTGGAGTGTCCAGGGGGTAGGGGGACGAGTGATGACAGAGAGGCTAAGCCATAGGCAAAGTGACAAAGAGGGAGTTGAGGAGTCAGGCCATGGGATCAGCTGAGCTGACAAAAAAAAAGACGGGTCCAGATAACGAATCTTAACACAAAGAGCATTAATGGAATATCATTGAAGCACATTTGGCGTTACGATAAAGCCGGGTAGGCCTTAGTGTAGACTCAAAAGGCTTGTAGAGGCTGAAGGATGACGAGTAGGTAACAATGCTTGACAGGCATTGCTACACACAAGGGTTCAAGGGTAAAGTCACATGAGAGATTGTCAACTTAGGGAGGATCCAAGAGTGGCCAGACAATCGAAGGTATGATTGAGTGGATCAAGAATGGAGAATACTGTTACAAACACGTCTTTTACCCCTATCTTCTTCCAACCTTATGCTTCAACAAACGCTCAAGTCTTCAACCCACAAAGGTTTTAGACCAAGTACTTACGTAACTATGCCTCATGTCAAGGCTGTTCTCGGAACGAACTCCGATTGGCTGCCACAAGTATACTTCTTATTTAATTACCACTTCATTAATTGTGGCTAGATCTAAGATGGATCTCATGGGAACATTCTCACAAATGATTCTCTTCCATTCTGCCACACCTCATGTTCAACATGCGTATCAAGTTCTTTCGAACTCTTCTTTATGACTCATGTTTCACATCTTATCAGCCAATCAGACATTTACTTAGAGTCGTACGATGCTGATGTAATTAAGTACATAGCCACCATGTAACAGTATATAAACCATGCAATCATCATCAGTAGACTCTAACAAAGTTTACTTGGTTCTTACACCACATTCACTTGCCTCTTGAGCATCTTCTCTTTGTTACACATTCCACTACACATACGCTCAACGCTTTTGAGTGTCTGTTTCAAATATTGTTATGCTAAGCATAGAACTGAGACAGTCTTTGGAGGTTCCGATCGGAAGGTTCCAGGCGGAACAGTAGGATGATCGATAGAGTCTCGATAACAACTTTCCCAAGTTGCTCAGAGTGAGTCTTAGAACTACACTTGTATTGCGTAGAACTAGCTGGGGAACTACTGTACAGGTCATCGGGTATTTATAGGAGGCTGGGTGGGTAAATGGGGAAACTAGTCAAAAGAGTTCGACGGAGGAGAAGGATGTCCTTTGGAACAAAAGAGGAACATAAGAAGGGTTAAACATAAGGGGAATGGAGTTCTGCTTTCAAGAAAGGAAATATACTCTATAAGGAAGTCAACACATCAGGAAGTTCTGAAAGTGGATGTATTAATGTATCCCAATGAAGGTTAGAATGAGAGAGACCAAAGGAGTAGAAAGGAGACACCAAAGGAGGTCCATAGGAAAAGATCATCCCAGGTAAGGAAAGAGGGGTGATGTCATCATAGTAAGAGTCAAAAGACATAGGGGATGCTCACCAAGATTCTTCTGGAAGTTCTGTTGGTACTTCCGTAGTTTCCACTTCTGGAGGATCTGGATTTTCTGTAACAAATACATGAGAGGTACCAAAGGTTTAAATAGTGTCAGGGCGAGAGAACAAACCAAGACCTGATATATCAGAGACAATAAAGGGGAACGAGTCATAGCGTTGAAGAGTAGAAATGTGAGTCATAGGCTATGAGTCAAGGTGTGAAATGAACGGAATATGATGAGGGATATCTGATGTAAAGTATGTGTCCATTGGATTAGTGGAATTAGAGTG
>JBBPMD010000892.1:0-11787 GCA_038090095.1 Zangia roseola | reverse complement strand
AGCACTCTTATCTTTACACAGCCATATGTACAAATAAACACAAACTTTGTATCATAGTATATATACCATGCAACTAGCGACAGTAGACTCTAACAAAGTTTACTCGTCTTTCCACTTCTCAAAAGCTTGACTAGCAAAACCTCTTTACCACTTCCACTACACAACTTTCAGTCAACGTTTTCTGAGTTGTTTCATGCACGGCGTGAGGATCGGGAAGATCTGTGGGAACGACGGGAGGAGGACAAGGACAAGGAAGGAGGACTGGGAGCCGGAGAGCGGTATCCCAGAGGGCAGCGGTTGGGGTGATGACTGGGCGCCCAGCGGAGGCATTGACCACATTGAAAGGTGGGGCAGTCGACCTGAAAGTGTCTGAGATGGCGGCAGGAGTAACAAGCTTGTTGGTAGCGGGGGTGGGATGGGTTAAGGTGGTCGGTATGGCAACAACCAGTCCATAGCTGTTCCTGCTGTTCCATGACACGTTCCTCTTCAGAATTAAGAGGGGAGGACGAGGCCAACAGTGTCGTGGAAGGGTGTGGGGGAGACATGCGGTGGGCGAGGGGTAGGATAGGGTAAGGGATAAGGCGTTGTTGCGCCATCTTGATCAGGTAGCGTTCTAGGTCCTCGAGGAAGTCGATCATCTCAAGTTGATGCATGGTTTCTAAGAGGTGCTCCTGGGTTTTGTTCTGAATAGAACGCAGGTTGGAGGCAAGGAGAGGACCTCGTTTGGTGGAGACGAGGGAGCAGGTGTGCACAGCCGGCATAAGCTGTTCGTTCTGGATATATGCCTGGTAAAGGGCGAAGAGGGGAGAGCCCATGTTGAGGTGGGCGGAGATGGGGACGGTGAGTCGAGGGTCAGTAAGAAGGTGGTGGAGGCAGTTGTCAATGTTCGTGGAGCGGGGAGTTTGCACTAGGCGATGGGCCGAGGGGGGTAAGTCTACTGAGAAAACAGGATGAAAGAGGAGGAGGGGCGCCAGACTTCTTCGACGGCAGCATCCCAGCCTGGTTCAGCCAAGACGGACGTGGGGGATGCAGGGGGGGATGACAGGGTGAGGGATGATGTGGTGGAGATGGATGGGGTGTCGGAGAGACGAGCGAGGAGGGAGGCGACATTGGTGGAGGTAGGGGAAGACATGTTGACTGTTACAAACGCGTCCTTAACCCCTATCTTCTTCAACCCCTATGAACACAACTCAAAGATGAACGCACAAGTATTCGACGAACTGGCCCTCATGTGGTTCTAGGACAAGTGCTTACGTAATTATGCCTCATGTCAAGGCTGTTCTTGGAACTCGTTCCTATTGGCTGCCACATTAACACAGCCCATAACAGCACCTATTTAATATATCACAGATCCGATCGTGGTTAGAAGCAGTACACGTTTCCATCAAGGAACACCCCTTTCTGCCACATCAATTATGAATACCTCATTGTTACCTGACACATCAGCATCAAGGTACCAACCCCTATGATCAGTCATCTATCATTCCTTATCGTCCAATGGGATTAATAGTAGGAATGGTACGACGCTTATATAATTATTACATAGCCACACATGTACTCGTATATAAACCATGCAAACAGTGCCAGTAGACTCTATCAAAGTTTACTTGGTTTTTACACCTCATTCACTTGCCTCTTGAGCATCTCTCTTGTTACACATTCCACTACACATTCGCTCTACGCTTTTGAGTGTCTGTTTCATTGACTGAGATGCGACGGACAGAGGGTTTGTGGGTACGTTTGGTGGGTTTGGACGACAAAGAGACTGAGGGATGGAGGAGGGAGTGGAGACGCTTATAAGCGTTCAGGATGTCGGGGGCATTAGATAGGTTCGACTCCGTTTCCCAGGAGTCTTCTTCTGCGGTATATCCCTTCCATCAGATGAGATAGGAACGAGATAGCAGGTTGCCATGGTGACGAAGGATCTTCTCAACTTCGTATTCTTCTTCTCCCGAGATAAGGTCAGGAGGGGGTTGCGGGAAGTTCTGTCTGTGGACGGCGTTTTCGTGATAGGGCAATAAGAGGGAAGCATGAAACACGGGGTGGATGCACCATGTGGAGGGAAGGCGGAGTTGATACGATAGGGAAGATAAGACCTTTGTGATGGTAAAAGGTCCTTCGCATTTCAGGGCGAATTTCGGGGAAGTGAGATCGCATCCTTGTCGCCTTTGGAGAAGGGTTTGAAACCACGGGTGGATCGTGATTTCATGACGTTTCGGGCAAGGTCGTGAGCCGCTAGCACTTCATCTCATGCTGCGGATAGGGACTTAAGGCGTGCTTCTACAGCAGGAAAGTCCGAAGAAGCCAAAGCCCATCATCAAGAAGAAAGGGGATTTTCCAGTGACGGAATGAGGGTGGTGATTGTGAGCGAATTCTGCCATGGGGATGTAGTTAGCCCAGGTGGCAGGGTTATTGTGGCAGTAGATGCGAAGGTAGGTTTCAACCTCTTGGTTGATGTGTTCGGTTTTGCCATCTGTCTGGGGGTGATAGGCGGTGGAGAGGGCAAGTTTGTAGCCAATGAGGCAAGCAAGCTCTTTGGCGAAGGCCGAGGCAAACTGGGGGCCTCGATCGGAGATGATCTTGTCGTAAAGACCAAATCGGGTGTAAACTTTATGGAAAAACAAATTGGCGATGCCTTCGGCAGTCACCGTTTTTATAGTGGGGCAGAGAATTACCCCCTTTTTAAGGCCATGGTTGACCACAACCAAGAGAGAGTTGAAGCCGTTGGACAGGGGGATGTCGGTGATGAGGTCACAGGAGACCTGCTGGAAGGGGCGAGTGCGGGAGGACAGGATAGGGGTAAGTGGGGGTACGGTGGGGTGAATGTTGGCCTTCATTTGTTGACAGAGGGCGCAACCGGAGATGAAGGAGTGGACAAACTTGGCAAGTCCGGGCGGTAATGAGTTGGCGGGTTTTCAAATATCCAGGGTGCCTGGCAGAGGTGGAGTCATGGCAACGGGATACGATGTCATGTCGGAGAGTTCTGGTGCCAGGGACGTAGATATGATCTTGATAGGTCAACACGCCATCAACATATTTCCAATCGCTAAAGCATGCACGAAAAGAAGCGGGGAGGCCTCCATCCATGGACTGGAGGTATTCGAGGACGAGGAACAAAGTTGGTCCGTCAGGTGGGTGTCGATGAGGTGGACGAAAAGAGAATCAGGAAGGAGGGTGACATCTTTGTTGTCAGATTCATCGAAGATGTGATCTGGACGACGGGACAGAGCATCTGTTACAAACGCGTCCTTAACCCCTATCTTCTTCAACCCCTATGAACACAACTCAAAGACGAACGCACAAGTATTCAACGAACCGGCCCTCATGCGGTTCTAAGACAAGTGCTTACATAATTATGCCTCATGCCAAGGCTGTTCTTGGAACTTGTTCCTATTGGCTGCCACAAAACACAGCCCATAACAGCATCTATTTAATATATCACAGATCCAATCGTGGTTAGAACCTCAGGGTCATTCCCATCAAGGAACACCCCTCTGCCACATCAATTATGACATGCCTCATGGATACCTGACACATCAGCATCAAGGGTCCAAACCTTATGATCAGTCATCTATCATTCCTTATCGTCCAATAGGATTAATAGTAGGAATGGTACAATGCTTATATAATTATTACATAGCCACACATGTACTTGTATATAAACCATGCAATCAGCGCCAGTAGACTCTAACAAAGTTTACTTGGTTTTACCACTCATCTACTGTCTGAGCAACAGCTCTACTTTACACTTCCACTTTACATTCGCTCACACTTTGGGTGTTTGTCTCAGCATCGGGGCTAGAGAGAAGAGTCCCTGGGACATGGGAAAAAGAGAGGTCAAAGTCGGCGAGGTCGAGAAGCCAACGGGCTTGACGACGGTTAAGGTTCTGAGGTTGTTGGAAGTAAGTAAGGTTCTTGTGGTTGGAGAAGACCGTGATGGGAGAGGGATGTCCATGGAGATAGTGGTGCCATGCTTTGAGGGAGCGGATGACCGCAAGGAGTTCGCGGTCGTAGATGTCGTAGTTTCGCTCGGCTTGACCAAACGACTGGGAGAGGTAGGAACAAGGTTTCCAATCCCCGTTTGAGTCGGTTTGGAGGAGGATGCCACCTGATGCGTATTTGGAAGTGTCGGTGGCGATGGCGAAGGGTTTGGTGAGGTCGGGGAAACGGAGTACAGGTTCCGCAAGGAAGCTAGCTTTCAGGTTGAGAAAGGCAGATTGATGGGGGTCAGTCCAGGACCAAGGTTGGTCCTTCTTGGTGAGGTCGATAAGGGGATGGGCATGTTCGGAGAAGTGTGGGATAAATTGCCGATAGAAGTTGGCGAATCCGAGGAAAGAGCGGACATCCTTGAGTTTGGCAGGTATAGGCCAATCGGAGATGCCGGAGAGTTTTATGGGATCCATGGCGAGTTTGCCAGGGCGGGCGATCATTCCGAGGTAGTCAACTTCCTTGGCGGCGAATTGACATTTTTCGAGTTTGAGATGAAGGTTGAGTTCCTTCATACATTCGAGGACATGTCTGGTTCGTTCGGTGTGGAGGTTCTCATCGGGGGAGAAGATGAGGAGGTTGTCCATGTAAACGACAAGCCATCCTTCAGCGATCATATCACAGAAGGAGTCGTTCATGAAACGTTGGAACGTGGCAGGGGAGTTGGTGAGGCCGAAAAACATAACGGTCAGTTCGAAGAGGCCTTTATGGGTGATGAAAGTGGCCTTCCATTGGTGTCCATCTTTGATACGAACATTGTTGTAGCCCCATCGAACGTCGAACTTGGTAAAGACTTGCGCGTCCTTGAGTTTGTCGACGAGGTCGGAGATCAGGGGAAGCGGGTACATCCCGCACGGTATGTTCGTTCAGGTAGCGGTAGTCTTGGCAGGGACAGAGGGATCCGTCTTTCTTCTTGACGAAGAAGAATGGGGATGCTTGGGGGGAGTTGGAAGGGCAGATCTTTCCAGAGGCGAGGTTCTCTTCGAGGAAGGCTTCAGTGGCGGCTTTCTCATCAGAGGAGAGAGTGTAGATTTTCCCGATTTTGGGAACGAAGGAGTCGTCCATGTTGATTTCGTGGTCATAGGGGCGAGAGGGAGGAATGTGGTCTGCCGATTCTTTCGAGAAGACTGAGGCGAAGTCAGAGTATTCCGAGGGAAGGACGGTTTTGGGTTTTGCGGCATCTGCTGCAATGGCGAGTTTGGTGGTGGTGGTGACCTTGTTGATGGAGGGGAGGACACCACAGGTGAAGCGGGACCTGATCTTTCAGACTTGGTTGATGCGGTAGTGGTAGATTTCTCGGTGAACATTTCATTCACCGGAGTAGGATTTGAGATAGTCGAAGAGCTTTTCGTCGTGGATGGAGTCGACAATGGTGATGCGGGGAGGTCTAGGGGAGTTCTGGGGTTGGAGTTTGGCAGCCTTGATTAGGGCCTCATTATGGGCGATGCGATCAAGTGCATCGGGAGATGTGGTTTTGTCAATGGTTACAGGATCAGGGAAGGAAAGAGAGCGAGCTTTCCAGTCGATGACGGGGTTGTGGCGTTTGAGCCAGGGGAGTCCGAGGATGGTGTTCTCGGTACCGCAGTGCATGACAAAGAACTTGACATGATGCACTCGTGAGTCAGGGAGTCGGAGGGCAAGGGTGGTGGTGAACCGGATGGCACCTTTGCGGTTGATTGTTTCATCAACATTTTGAACGGGGATGGGGTTTTCGAGGCAGGTTTTTGGGAGGTGGTGTTTGTTGACAAAGTCCCAATCGATGCAATTGATGTCAGCACCGGAGTTGACAAGGGGGGAAACATCTACGACTTTGTGAGTACTAGCTGGGTCGAAAAGCTGAGAAATGATGTGAATTGCTTTCCGAGTTGAATTGGCTAAAAGTACAGGGCTAGTATACGCGGTGGAGGAGGAAACTGGCGTAGAATCAGTTCCTCGGTTTAAAAACCCAGAAATACCCATTTGACTGCAGGCATTTCTTCTTCGTCGTCATCGTCCTCAACTTCTATCAAAGCTGGGACTTCATCGGCAGGGGTGGTGGTCTTTTTGACTTTCTTGGCAGGTTTCTTGTTCGCGGATGAGGTGAACTTTGGGCAGTTGGTGGCACGGTGGCCGGGTTCTCGGCAGCAGAGGCAGAGGTTGTTTTTGAAGCAACGTTCTCGTTCCTCAGAGGTGAGCTTGGGGATGCGAACGGCGTCGACATCCATGGCGTCAGGGTCATGCTCCTTTCGGGCAGAAGGGTAGGAGGCAGGGTATGTGGTAGGGGTTTTCTTGGTGTGACCAGCGAGATCATCAGCATGATCCCACTGTGTCTTGAAGTGGATAGCTTTCTCATACCAAAGGTTGAGAGTGGTGGGGACAGTGTCCATGGCCATAACGCGACGCATGAGTTTCGTGGGAATGCCAAGAGAGAAGTACTGGATTAGTACATCAGCCGAGGTGACACCGGAGATGGCAATGTGGTTCTTGAATTCTGCCATGTAGGTGGGCAGATCAGAGATGGTGGAGCAACGGTGGGTCGTGAGCCAAGAGAGAGCGTTTCCCTTGGTATCCTTGTGTTCAAACGCCTTTTTGAAGTCGGCGTAGAATGCGATCCAGGTGCCGAAGCTGGGGGGGGTGTTGGCGAGGGCGTTTTGTCGGAAGGTTTCCGCCCAGGTAGAGGCGGATCCCTTGGTCATGTAAGATAGCGCATACGCGACTTTCTTAGTGTCTGAGTTATAGACATCCTCATTGACGAGGAGGTAAGTGGCGACGGAGTAAAGCCAGGGGATGGCCTTATCGTAAGAACCGTCGAAGGGCTCTGGGGTGCCAAGACGGAGTTCAGTGGGTTTGTTGTGAGACATGGGGGTAGGGGTATGGAGGGAGGTTGAAGGTCCGGGTAAGGACGTGGGTCTGGGGTTAGTTCCGAAGATACGGCCGGTGAGGGCGATCAGAGCGGGCGATGGGGGTGTGGGTACATGAGGAATACTCAGCTGTGTGGAGAGCTGCTGAGACAAGGTGCGATCTGTCTGATCTTTGAGATCAGCGATAGTCGCATCGAGGGAGCTTTCGCTGGAGG
Organism: Zangia roseola; assembly: GCA_038090095.1. NCBI lineage: Eukaryota > Fungi > Basidiomycota > Agaricomycetes > Boletales > Boletaceae > Zangia > Zangia roseola. Next base: position 4,745 of record JBBPMD010000892.1, on the reverse strand, counting down.
GTGAGTGGTGTTCAGGATCGGAGGGATCCGAGTCAATGTGTACTGTCAGGCAGGGATTCCACCGGGCAGTGTCGAGTTGAGGGCGGTGCAATGACAGGGTGTAATGGTTGCCTACTGCGACAAAGACAGGGTGTTGAAGAGATTCTTGATCCTTTGTTATGATGAGACCAGGTAGGCCTCAGCATAGACCTAAAAGGCTTGTAGAGACTGAGGAACGACGAGTAGGTAGTGGTGCTTGACAGGCGACACTACACACGAGGGTTCTAGGGAAGTCGCACTAGAGGAAGTTGACTTCGGAGTGATTCGAGTGGACCAGATAATCAAGCGTATGATTAGGTGGATCAAGAATAGGGAATACATGTGTGATGACGAGGGTTTATATAGTGTCAGGGGATGGGCACAGACCATGACCTGATATATCCAAGATAATAAAAGAGTAGAGTCATAGCGACGAAGAGCTGAAATGTGAGTCATAGGCTACAAGTCAAGATGTGAAATGAATGGAAGATGACGAAAGGAATATGACGTAAGGTATGCATCCATCGGATCAGTGGAATTAGAGTGAGTCAACAAGAATAGCGTAAGCGGGACTCATACAGCATACGCGTAAGCCCGAAGGCAGTGTCTGTGGTTACAAGCGGCAGCGAAGTAATCAAAGAAGAATAAAGAGAGAAAGAAAACGTAACAATGTACACTCAAATTAGGGTTTACAATATTTTAATTGATAGTGAAGGGTCATTGCAGCAGAGTAGCCCATGTTCTGGGCCTCGTCACCCATAGCAGATACCACACAGAATAAACCCTACAACCCCTCATGTTGACATTCCTCCCAGTTGTCAGTGTGCTAGAAGACTGTCACACAAGTGCTACGGATTTCATTTTGGCATTACTCACTGAACCAGCATCCAAGAACGTGATGGTCAACGATCTTGTAATGCGCACGCAGGGTGAAGTGGGTGGGTACATGGTAAGTGATCCAGGTGGGTGTGGAGGGGAAGGTGACTCAGAGGAAGAGGGTGGGGACCAGGGTATTGTCAGTGAGGGGACAGGCGAGGTGAGGAGAGAGGCAAGAGATGGCAAGCGCGTCCACCATCCATGAAGGGGGGGCGACGACGACGAAAAACGAGGATGACGGTGATGACGCGATAACCACAATAATGCGGTTATCGCGTCGTCATCGTCGTTTTCAGGCAAGGCGAAGGTGAGTGACGAGGGCGAGCGACAACGATGACTACAACACGACAACTGCGATAATGTGGTTATCACGCCGTTGTCATCGCCATCAGGCAAGGTGGGAGAGGGGAGCCGAGATGAGACGAAGGTGAGGGTGAAGGTGACGAGTGCGAGTGACAACGACAACAATGCGACATCCGCGATATCGCAGTTGTCGTGTCATTGTCGTTGTTGTTGTCAGGCAAGGTGGGGTGGGGATGAGGTGAGGCGAGGCGAGGGTGAGGACAACAAGGGTGAGTGGGGACGACAAGGACGACGACACGAGCACCACGATAATGTGGTGCTCATTTCGTCGTCATCGTTGTCGTCGTGAGGCAAGGCGAGGAGAAGGTGAGCGTGGTGAGTGTGAATGGCAATGACAACGATGACAACACAACAACCGCGATAACCTGGGTATCACGCTGTCGCCGTCATTGTCAGGCAAGGGAAAGGGAGAGGCGAGGGGGGGCAATGAGGGCGATGGCAGGGAAGGGTAAGGTGAGGGTGAGGGCATGACGCGCAATCGTGTGCGTGCATTGTGCTGTTTCCGAGCAGGGAGGAGTGAGAGCAAGGATGGGCGAGGGTGAGGGTGAGGGTGAGATGGCAAGGGTGAGACAGCAAGGAATGGGTTGGTGAGATGGCAAGATGGCAAGGGTGGTGAGATGGTAGAGTCAAAACGAACAACGTCAAGTCGCAACTTACCATATCAGGTAATCTAGACTAGCCAGAAGGTGAGCGTTTTCCCTCACTGTCATGAGCAGACCCTTCACTATCAATTAAAATATTGTAAACCCTAATTTGAGTGTACATGATCTATTATTTTTATGTATAAGTCCGAGTGATTACAAATGGCAGCACAGCTGTGGCCACCAATGTTTACCAATGTTTTGTTGCAGCCGTCGTGGTAAGCAAGGAATGTTAAAGTTGCGGAGTGTAAAATATGGTACAACGTCATGTGACACTACCAATACCCCTAGGATGAAGCCTTGCACTTACCCTGACAGTTGTGTAGGAGCCTGACTACACTCTAGATATCTTACATAAGCATTACAAGCGAAACTAATAAACATAAGTTAGTCAATAGGGTGTCTCAAAGCTGTGTCAAAGCTGTAGGTGAAATTGCAACTCGACACAAAATCTACCAGATATTCGAGCGGCAATTAAACCTTATGAATTACCATTTACGGATGTGATGAATAGTGCTTATTGGTCCAGTAAAAATAGTGTAGTAACATGATTAACTGCCTATGCCTGATAATCATCTCCTTGATACTGAGCCATCTCCCTCAACACTACTCGCATGCCCAAACAATCACGACGCAAGGAGATACTAAACAATATTGAGGCGGCGAAGCTTGATTTGCAGCTTGCCCGATATGTTGATCTCATTCAAGCTGCTTTTTTCCTTCTTTTTGATGAAGATACTGTTACAAACGCATCTCTTGCTCCTATCTTCTTCCAACCCCATACTTCAACAAATGCACAAGTCTTTAACAAACCGCACCTCATGTGGTTCTAGCAACAAGTGCTTACGTAACTATGCCTCATGCTAAGGCTGTTCTCAGAACTCGTTCCTATTGGCTGCCACAATGACACAGCCGATGACAGCATCTATTTAATATATCACAGATCTGATCGTGGTTAGAAGCAGTACACGTTTCCATCAAGGAACACCCCTCTACCACATCAATTATGTCACACCTCATGGTTACCTGACGCATCAGCATCAAGGGACCAAACCTTATGATCAGTCATCCATCATTCCTTATCGTCCAATAGGATTAATGGTAGGAATGGTATGACGCTTATATAATTATTACATAGCCACACATGTATTCATATATAAACCATGCAAACAGCGCCAGTAGACTCTAACAAAGTTTACTTGGTTTTACCACTCATCTACTGTCTGAGCACCAGCTCTCTTATCATCTTTCCACTAGTCATTCACTCATACTTTAGGTGTTTGCTTCAGATACCGACTCTGATTCCGATCTCATGGATGACAGCTCCGACTCCGCATCTGACACTAGTGCACTGTCAGTGACACTTGGGGAATCGGACACAGACCTTATGTCATTAATGGTATCATCCAATGTGTGGATCCCGATCAGCCTAGATCGCAGCTTTCAGGAATTTGAAAACCTCATCATTGTGCTTGAAGACAAAGTAACAACGGCACAGTACCTTCGCTCCCATAGAAAGGTGATACATGCACCACAGCTCCAGCTCCTTGAGCATTGGACATTCCAAGGCAACGATGACAAGTTTCGCCACAAGCTTCGTGTCAATCCAAAAATTTTGGCCCAGATCATCTGTCAGATTGAAGACCACCCTATTTTCCACTCCAACTCTACCAATCCCCAGCTACCGGTGTCAATCCAACTTGCAATTTTCCTAAATGCCGCTGGTCACTATGGCAATGCAGCAACGACCGAGGATTGGGCAGAGTGGGTGGGGGTATCTGTGGGGACCGTCTATAATTGCATCCACCAGGTTATCATCGCCATCTTGCAGCACCATGATGACTGTATTCATTTTGACCCATTGGAAGCCGATGACCAGTATGAGCAGGAACGGACGAAACAGTGGGTGCAAAACAGAGTGGGAATTGCAGAGTGGGGGGGTGGATTTCTTTGTGTTGACAGATCGCCATTCAACTTGTTCCAGAAGCCTGGATGGCACAGTGAAGGGTTTTTTGACCATAAATCATGCTATTCGATCTCCTCGCAGGTGAGTAGGAATCTAACTCGCATAATAAATTACTTAGCTTCAGATTAGGTTGTCATTTTGCCACATAACCTCCGCATCATTGACTATGTGATTGGAATACCTGGGAGTCTTCACAACTCTAATTCATTCACGCGCTTGCGCATCGCATGTCATCCACACAGTTTCTTGGGGGCCGGAGAATGGATTTGGGTGGACTCAGCTTACCCTTGCCAGACTTGGTGTGTTCCACCATTCAAGCAACCAATCGCAGGTACTCTATCAGAGGAGCGGAGAACATTCAATCAACGTCTGTCCTCAGTGAGTAGTAAAATCAAACTTACATGTTCTAAAGCACATATTCTGGTTAGTGAAACAGACACTCAAAAGCGTAGAGCGAATGTAAAGTGGAATGTGTAACAAAGAGATGCTCAAGAGGCAAGTGAATGAGGTGTAAAAACCAAGTAAACTTTGATAGAGTCTACTGGCATTGTTTGCATGGTTTATATACAAGTACATGTGTGGCTATGTAATAATTAAGTAAGTGTCGTACCATTCCTACTATTAATCCCATTGGATGATAAAGGAATGATAGATGACTGATCATAAGGTTTGGTCCCTTGATGCTGATGCGTCAGGTAACCACAAGGTGTGTCATAATTGATGTGGCAGAGGGGCGTTCCTTGATGGAAATGTGTACTGCTTCTAACCACGATCGGATCTGTGATATATTAAATAAATGCTGTCATCGGCTGTGCAAATGTGGCAGCCAATAGGAACGAGTTCCGAGAACAGCCTTAGCATGAGGCATAATTACATAAGCA
>JBBPMD010000891.1:0-11791 GCA_038090095.1 Zangia roseola | reverse complement strand
TTGTAGCCAAGGGTTTGTACATTGTTTGATCACACCAATACTAAGCGAGATTCCCACACATGCATCCAGCACACCTCATGCACTGTGTTAGGGTAAGTTATTGGAACGGTTTTGTTGCTCACTGTACTTCTACGTTGCTATTTGGGCCAAGCAGAGATCAATCGATTGCTATCTGAGGAAGAACCCGAAACCGTGACAGCAAAATCCCTCCATGCCGTTTGTGGGCATACTCTGAGGTCATTTTCCGAGTCCCGTTGCCATTACCTTGTAGGTCAATTCTCAACAGACCATGATTGTTATCCAATGCTGATCTTGACCGCTTAGGCACTGGCATGAATACGTTTGTTGTTCTACTTATCAATAGACTTTTACATCCTTTCATAATTCTTTTTGTTGTCTTCATAGCTTGTAAGTTGGGGTTGAATTACTTGTTTCCCACAGTGGTGTATGAAGTAGCATCACAAGAAGTAATAATTTATCATTCTCCCTCGGACTGTCACAGCGTGTACCGAAATCTTGTATAATCATGTTGCTACAACTTCACCAAGTTGACCAAGTCTTGACTCGGATATGATGGACCTCACCGGACAAAACCTTTCTACTCGGAGCCCCACCCTGAGTAGTAAATCTTTCATTTAAATCAGCTAATATTCACTGGCCCACCATCATCTCTCAGCTACTTAGTTATGGAATCTGACATGATTCTCATGAATACGTGTGTCTGCGGACATGTATCCACAGATCTTGGAGGTTTCACCAGGCACGAAAAAAGTTGCTGCAAGGGTAAAAAAAGACTATCCAACGTCCTTTCGAGGGCAAGGGAGGTGTACCAAGCCAAAAAAGCCAGGGTGTTACTCTTGAGGTGTGCCAGCATGCATGATTCAGAGGAATCGATTGCTAGTGGCTCCAAGGACAAGCAAGATGGCAGTGAGGCTCATGAGCAAGGCATTCAACAGGTATGGTACCATGACTATGCGTTTTATTTCCTCTAAAACATTATGCAGGGTGCCCCTCCTTCCCATATGCATGAATCATCCCCAGTCAACAATAACGCCAAGGCCCGTAATTCAGACATTTCTAATCACATCAAGGTATGTGTTTCTTGTGAACAAGTTCCTTCAATGACACTGAGTGTGTCCAGAATGATCTACCTCTGGTGCAACGCCGGTCTCGTAGAGTGCGTCAACTACCAGCATGCTTTCGAGACATGTTACCTGAGCCCCCTCTGCCTCTCCCTCCTTCGGAATTGGTCATTGATCCTCCCTCAGCAACAGAACCAGAGGCTCATTGCCAATTATCGGACCATTTAGAAGGGCCCCCCTCAGGGATGACAACTCAGACCACATCATCCAATCAATCTACTTTGTCCACATTTTCACCTCGCTCGCTACTCAAAACTCTTAGAACAGCAATAAATAAATTTGGTTTGTTCCGTTCCTATGCCATGCAGACTCTTCCCTTGCACGATCCAGACGACCCATATTCGATAGAACATGTACTACAGCTGCCCCTCCATGGTGCTCAGGATCGGAAGACGAGCAACCCATTTCATCCTTACCCTAATGACAATGCAATGTGCCTGGGCGATTGGTATTGGACCCAGGGCACACAGAAATCAAAGGAGGACTTTACGCAACTTCTTGGAATTATCGGGAACCCTGTGTTTGATCCTGCCGATTTGTGCAGGGTCACATGGGATTCTATCAACAAGCAACTTGGTGATCATGATTTTGATGCAGGCACGGATACCCCCAAGTGGTTGGGTAGCAACTGCGGGTGGAAATCTTCTCCGATCGCTATTTCAGTTCCCTTCCACACTCACTCAGTCGATCCAGGACCCAAAACGTTCACAGTACATGATTTTCATCATCATTCACTCATTTCGATCTTGGAAGAGAAGATTACGGATCCAGTCCAGGCTGTGCACTTTCATTATGAACTGTATGAATTACTCTGGCATCTGCCTCACAGGAAAAAGGACGTAAGGGTGCATGGGGAACTTTTCACCTCCAGCACATTTCTCGATGCTCACAGAAGATTGCAAGAATCACCTGTGGAACCTGGATGTAACTTGCCTTGGGTTGTCGCTGTGTTCATGTTCTGGTCAGATGCAATGCAACTCTCCACCTTTGGAAGCACAAAGCTTTGGCCACTATACGTATATTTTGGCAATGAATTGAAGTACCAGTGATGTCAACCATCAAATAACAGTTGTTCTCACGCTGCGTATTTTCAGATGGTGAGTGCTGATCGAGATACACCTTCTATGTATGCTCATTAGTCTATCATTGCAGCTTCCAGATTCTTTCAAGGATTTTATTATCAATCATTTGGGAGGGAAAACTTTGAGTGACGTTTTGATGACCCATTGCCACCGAGAATTTCTCCACGAACAGTAGAAAATTCTTCTGGATGAGGAGTTCATCAGGGCATATGAACATGGTATTGTGATTACCTGTTGCGACGGCTTGAAGCGCCATTTCTACCCTCAGATTTTTATATATTCAGCAGACTATCTGGAAAAGTTGGTTCAGATTCTTGTGTCATCTCACGAATATCACTGATTTCCCTTTCTCTATAGGGTACTTATAGCATCCATACGAAATTTGGGCACATGTCCATGTCCTCGCTGCCTGATAGAGTTGGGTGAAGTTCACAATCTGGGGACTAAGAAAGATACCTGAGACCAGCACATCAGCAAACCGGCACTTTGTCTGTCAGAGCTGTCCATAGCTGTCCAATGCTGTCTAGCAAGGTACCCATCTCCACAGACTCTCCAGGAAAATTGACAAAAAAGCCTGCCTATAAACTTGTTTTCAAACTTTCACAAGGCAATCTTTCCATCAAATGAAGCCTTGTGATATAGTTTTTGTGACCATAGACATTGATTTGCTTGTGTGGTGTATCAAAACATTTGTTTGAAAAAGTGCTGTTTTGCTGATGCAGCTACTTGTCTGTCATGATAACCTTGATCGTATTGAAGCAGTGCAGGAGGCGCAACAACTTATTTATGAAAGCAACTATGCCGTTATGACCCCTCAAGTCGAAGCTCTCCTCAAACCACAATCACTGGTGCCGACATCGGTAAGTGACCCGCTACTACCACTGATTCGTATTGTTGATGTTTTACTACCTTGATCAGAATGCGTTCTCGGCAAAACTGTATCCATTTGGTTTTAATCTCTTCACCGTGTTAGTGGTTGATCTTCTTCATGAATTTGAGCTGGGAGTTTGGAAGGCAGTTTTCGTACATCTCCTTCGCATGCTAGAATGCCTAGAAGAGTGCAAGGTACACGAACTCGATCACAGGTATATTGTGCATTCATACACTTTTTATTATATTCATTCATGCTCATATTTAGGTATCACCAACATCAGGGGAACTGTGAGAAATAGATACAGTCATATAATATCTTATAAAAGATAACTTCCATTGTCCTCCATATCAGTATTGCAACACACTAGCTCAGACATTATTTTCTTTGAGTGGGTTGACAGAAGTTACAAAAATGTGCCACAATTATGAAATGGATCCAAATCATCATCTTTTAAGTGGTTGCCAAGGACATAATTAATGTATCCAATTACAGAATCAATCTAAATCACACTAGTTAGAATGTCTCCTAACTTGAGTATGATGTCAATCTATGTCATGACCTTGTAAATGATAACTACTCTCTGCAAGACATAGATGTGATGGTCACTATCACACAGAGAGTAATTGCCATTTATGAAGTCATGATACTGATCATCACATCTTCCAACCTGAATGTGATCTCCATATATCTCATACAGAAAGTAGTTATCATTTACAAAATCATGTCACAGATTGCCTCAGAAGTACAGTTAATATATTTAAGTATAATACTATTCTCACTGACACCAATTATATGACATCTCATTGTGAGTCACATAACAAGATCCCCCCATAGCTACTCAAATTACAAGATTAGCATGTGCTATATATCTGACAATGTCATTCTAAATGATATTAATCATAACTTCTGTCTATATGAGTCATATGATAGTATCTTCCACAACTACCCAAATTACAAGATCAGCATGTGTTGTATATCTGACAATGTCATTCTAAATGATATTAATCATAACTTCTGTCTATATGAGTCATATGATAGTACCTTCCACAACTACCCAAATTACAAGATATCTGTCCCTGTGACAAGTCACACAATAATATCTTCCAAAGTGATTCAAATTGTACAACCAATACATAATTGTATATCTTACAATTTTGTTCTGAATGCTATTGATTGTATGTCCATATGGGTTATATGACAACATCCCCCACAGTTGTTCAAATTGCAAAATCAGTATATATGGTATATCTTACAGCATACAGCAATACTCCATAGAATGGTACTCATTTTTCAGATCTCCCATAGTAATCACAAGATCAATATGGATGAGAGATCTTACAATGTTGTCCCAAGTGCTATTGATCATCTTTTTTGTCCATGTGAATCATCTTTCAGTGTGAATCAATCAGATACTATGATGTAAAATTTCCCAACACAATATTACTCAGGCCTCCCATTAGTGATCTATTCACAGAGGAAGAATAATGTGTAGTGTTCTGACTAGACATAAGCTTCAACATGGATGTATGGGCAGAATTACATAGTCGCATCGCCTATAGCCGCCGACACTGCCACCGCGCAGTACTCCGCACGCTTAGCGTGAATCCTCATCAGTACACTATTTTTCGATGGAAGACACTCGGTCTCAGTGTAGAGAGGGAAGATCTGCCTATTCCACCATAGCAGCAGCTGTTCAACCTCTTCCTTCTCCTCCAGGTCATTCAATAAGTCGAGAATACTATTATAGAAACGTTCCGAATCAGTAACAAGATCCGTGCAAGAGAATACCTGTGCCGAAGTCAATGCGAACCGAGCCTAAATTAATAGAGTAGTCAGTATCAGAATTGAAACGAATGAAACACCACATACCTGTGTCGCAATATAGGCAATTGAGGCCCTTGTTACACTTCGCATACCATGGATACGGGCATTACCAGAACGAGTGGCCTTCGGTTCCTGATCTACAGAGCTAGGCGACGTGAACACATGTTTATAAGCCTAAAAAAATTAGATTGCATCTGGCCAAGTGACTGTGGCAAGACGTACGCAAACCAACAGTCCACTACGAAGGAGTCCATTCCAGGGGTCCTCGGGATCGTACATATAGTTGGCATAAAGGAAGATCGGCCATTGATCTCCGGCGACCTGAATTTGTCCACTCTGTAGCTTTTCCCTGATTCTTAAAAGGTGCTACGTCAGAACCGCACTCGAAACGAAAGCACGTACATACTCCAAATTTTGCCACTCGAAGCCAGCAGGGCAAAGGAGGGCCCCTGTGCGCTCGTGGTGGAATCCTCGACCAGACTTCACGTTACGAGGGATATGTAGGCTCAGAGTCTGGCCTTTGGGTGTAATCCAATTGATAATTGCACTCTTCATCCCTTTGGTATCATCGGCTCTCGCACTATTAGTACCTTTCTGAACCTATGTGCAATCGTGAGTCGATTTACACAGCAGAGGAAAGGACGATCCCACCAGTTCCGCCATAGTGACGATGTCGTCTTCTGAAGACTCCATGAGCCGAGTCTCTAGCCCTGGGACCATCCTCAACAGCTCACGGAATACTGAATATTCTTGCTTTTGTCTTCAGAAATGCCATAACTTAGTTCAGGTGGAAGATAAATGCGCCAGAAGTCACTTACTGGGCTGTGAGCGAATCTGCGCCATTTTCCTCAATGTCACCCATGAGGGTCATTCCGTTCGTCAGCAAGGCTTGTACGTTACTGAAAGCGTGAACAACTCGACCAAAATGGCGGCCATGATGGACGACAGGATCTGGCACAGTTCTGATTTAATGTCAGCAAAGAAAACATTTCATACCAACGGAAGCAAACGTGCAGTCGTTTCCTCGGCCCTAACTCAAGGGCATTCGTGAGTGAACGCTTTTGCCCGCTGCTCGCACTTTCCTCCTCAAGGTCGGGAACAGAGTCACGTCTACCCTCGCGTTGACTGTGAGCAGAGACCATGGATGCAAGAGCTGGATAAGAATAGAAGAGCAAGGGAGGTGGGCAAACAGACAAGGACGGCAACAGAAAGCACTCACCTTTATGTACCCTGATCATGTTTGTATGCGTGACACGATTCTACATAGAGCAGATGAGATGAGATCTAGGCCTGATCTGATCTTACTTTACGCGTCACGAATGTACACTGGGAGATCGCCACCTCCTCGATTCGGCGACTGGGGATCAAGTAGCGCAGATCTCGGCTATGGTCCTCGCTTCACTGTGGGAAGGTAAAGACTTTTTGCCGAGTTTGTATGACATGTTCGTGACTTCGCAGCCCACATCGAGCAGGAAACTACAGCTGGAAAGGGCGAAACAAATGAGCAGGAGACCGCACCAGTAAACACGGGACTTGAGACGTCTTACCTCTCGTCCCTGGATGACGACGAACCGGTGGGGAAGAGGATGGCAGCTGAAGCCGCTGGTGGCACCTTAAAATCGACTTGATCGGTTCATGTTAGGTTCTGCACATTCCAAACTGTGATTCGCCCGTCGAGGCTCTTACTTGTGACGAACTTGTCATCGTGTATCCACAAGACCTCCTCTCTGTTGTTGTCTTTGACAGAGTCTGTACTCTGGAAGTGTTCATACGTCGACGTTCGAGGCCAATGCGAGTTTACGGTCTGAATATGTGTAGAGAATTCGGGTTATTCTGCCAAATGGTCACGATGGTGCTGGCAGGATGCATGTAAAACCGTACATTGTAAGAACGGTGTCCGCTAATTTCCTGTGAAGCTTGGTTATGGTCGAATTCTGCCAGAATATCACTTGCAGCAACAGCACTTTGAAGTCGAAGACAGACTGGAAACCCCTTTATGCTAGACCCCATGGGGTTCTTGATCAGAGATGCATGACGGGTGTCTTGTGTCCTGCCCCGAGTGTCTTCGGAAGTGTCCCAGAGCACAAATTCAGATGTTTGAATGCCGAACTCGAGCATAATGGAACACTCACACGAGAGACGCATAATATCACAAGCTTGTACAGCCCGAGCAATTGCTTCGTAATCCCCCTGCGACAAGATGAACAGTGAACTAAAAACCTACTCTGTGCATAACACCTGCCATCCGACATGAGAATAGCTGATGGCAATTCAGTGGTTTATTACATGACATCGTCAAGACCGTAGCACTTACGAGCATCTGACTTGATCTTGTAACACGAACAACGAGCATTGTGTGTTAACATCCCAGCAGAACTAAACGGGTCAGAAGGTCGTTGTTCCATCCCACCAGAACTAAATCCGATCGACGTTCAGCGAATCAGTGAGTAGGATCTCGGGATATTCTTGGGAAATCCTCGATCAAAGACGAGTATCCAGAAATGCGTGTGCTTACAAGATGGTTGCCATCAGGTATAGTATGTCATGGCAGAGAGGAGAGCGCCGGCACATGGTGTCTTCTGCATACCAGTTAACCGACAGGATCAACTGACATGCTCGGGGTGCAGATTGATTGACATACGTACATTGGATTGGGAAGATAGACATACCACACTATCACAGCATCGGTCGGAGGTTGTGTCCTCTCGATAGCGCCACCCTGCTCGTCGAGGACGCTCTTACACCACCATTCAAACCTGTCAACAGGCATTGATTTCCTTTCCTAGGGAATCTGAGGGAAAGCGAGACTCTACCTTTTGACCGCAAGACTTTCGAACTACCTGCGACGGATCTCTGGATTCGACATCAGCTAGTGTGACGATGATGTCGACCAACTGCGACGTTCACTGTCTCGCGCGATTGAGTCGCTTTTGTTGGATGATGCGGAGATGCCGAAGTTGATGTGGGTGACGGAGAATGAAGAGGACGTGATCGTGTTGCCGGCAGGCGAGGACGACAGAGAGGCGGACATTGCGGGTATGCTCCCGACGCTTGGGCGTGCACTTTAGGGAGATCCATTGACGAAACTGTGATTCTTGGCGCCGGGACCAAGCGCGGCGATAAATGAAGGCCAAGGACGGCACGCTGGTCATGTTTCCGCTACACAAGACCAAGAGGACGTGGTATATTGTGTACCTAGCTTCAGTGACCTTGGCCGCGGTAGAGGAGAGGAGATGACGCAGGAAGAAGAGGGAGTAGTAACAAAGGGAAACAGTAGGATAGGCGAGGAATATCTTGCCTGAATGCGTGCTGGTGGAGATTCTAAAAAAACATGGCATGTTATTAGAACATCGTGATAGAGTACAACTCGGATATTCACCTTGGTGATTCTCGGCGGCTGGTGTCGTCTCGGTGTCTGAGGGTTATTGACCATCGTCGCCGGCTAACTCACTCCCCACGACTTCTTCCTTGCCATTGCTCTGTCCCCCAATGTCCGCCACCTCTTGTTCTCTACATGCGCATTTTTCTGGTGCACACACGGATTCCACTCGAGTCCCTCTGGCTCTGGTCCTATGACTTTGACGCGCTGTCTCCAAGCCATCAAGAGCATTGGTGGCAATCGCCCCGCGGGTGACCACACATTCAATGACTTGAGGCGACGAACGATGGCGTTTTCCAAATCCGAAGCACGTTCATTGTTTGTTGATTGCACAGGAGCAGTATCAGCTCAATTTCAAGCTGGTCGGTGGGTGGAGTGCGATGTCCTCGTACGGACTGGACTGCTACTGGATGGCGGTACATTGTGCTTGGACAAAGATGTCTCACCAGGGTGGCACCACCTGGAGTCCGCTTGCGTCGATGGTATACTGCAAAACCTAGATGATCTTGTTGACTTTGAATAGCAGAGACTCGAGCTGTTGGGTGGCCATCGTGTGTCTTTGTCGTCGGGAACGTACAAGTCTTGGTTGTACTTGTATGCAGTGGTAGCAACTCGAGTGCTGTGTCAACTTGAAGGGTCTTTGAATTAGATCGGGGCCTGTGCAGCCGCGCAGTAGATCGCCTCCAGCAGTGGCAGGAAGGAACCTGGATAGTACTTGGAGAACTGATGAAAGTAACCGAGACGCAGGATTTCAACCTGAAACAACTTGACAAATATGCGTCACGTACAAACGAACATTTGCTCCTTGTGAGTCGATAGCTTATCAATGAATGCTTGTGTAGCGTGCTGGAAGTAATCGACTAGCATCGTGATTGCGTGGGACCGAGAGACCATTTGCAACATACTGCGCATGTAGTACTGGCTGGTGTCGAAACTGACAGGTTGACCGACGGATGCGACACGAGCCCCTGAGGAAACGAACGAATACGGCGGCCTTGAACTTGAATTGGGGTGCTATGGGAGAGCTCGCCTGCGCCGCGGTCTGGTCTGGAATCCCTACGTTCTGTGCACGCACCCTCAGTGACAAATTGTGACAATACTATTAAATAATACTCGTGTGTGGAACGGTCAACCACTGGCAAGACAATCATCGCATGTTTTCATTGACTCAGGCTAGATACATTTACTAGTTAGGAACCCAGTGAAACTAGACAATCGACATAGATGACGTATGGGCTGCACCGTGAGGCATCTCCGGGAAAATGTTCTCAATCGGAATGAGCTGCAGAAGTGATTGTAAGGCGTAGTGTGCAGCGTCAGAGTGCGGCCCGCTCAGATGTGGGTTCTTCTTCTCATTGATGCTTGTCAGGAAGGTCAAAATACTGGCACGAAGGATGGCGAAGTGGGAAACATAGTCGGTGAAGGTATTGCAGAACGTTAATCCTGTGATTCCCTGTAACTCCACAATGAGCTGCAACTTCGATTCAGTACATAAACAGTGACTAGCTATTGTACGTACCGCAGTGTAGACAAAAGACACCGTTTCAATGGTACAGGGAACCGCAGTGTAGTCTTCGTCGTCATTTTGCACACTGGGAACCGTGATAGCGAATGTGCCGACGGACTTTTTGAAACGAAGCGTGTGGTTGATAATCTCCCGCACGGCTCGATCAGCGAACCACTGGATCTAGAACGGAAGTGAGGAGTGACATTCAAACAAAATAAAATAAAACTTGCTTCGAATTGGGATGTCTCGTTGATTAAAGTGTGCCACAGATGAAATCCCCATCGATCATCCCACTCGAGCCAAGAGTGGATCCATGAAAGATGCGAGGTCAATTGGGGCCCGGGTGCATAACCCGGGATAAGATACTCGGGGTATAACAGGAATGGATTGGGTTGAAGCGATGACGGTGTCAGTAGACTTTTGATGGCAGTCCGGACGTGCTTAAAGAAATTGATCGGCACTTGGCTGAGTTGGCTGCATACGACTTTGCAGAAAGTGGGGTCTCTGAGGGTAGTGGAAAACGCCGGCGTATAGAGGTCGACAACGAGCCCTCGCACTGTAATACATCAGCTCTCGCTTCACAACACAGAAACTTGAACCCACCTTCGGCCGGTACCCAGTTTGGGCTACCCCTTGCCATCCGATCCCACTCTATCGTTGTGTTAATGATGTCCAGGGCTTGTTCAGATGGCAGCGAAAGCGATGCTTGAATCGATGCAGTCAATATCATGTATGAAACCCTCATCATCGCGTCCTCTATGAGAGACGGCCACCCCGACTGAGGAGCGTATGCTAACAACATGACATGTAATTGATCTACAAAAATACTGAGTATGGCACGACTTCAGTGAATCGCAATCCGATTCGCACTTACGCTCGGGGGAAAACGTCGAAGGTGAGAGCGCGATCGGCCCCCGCATGCCTTGAACCTGGATTGGAGGGCGCACGCAGGTCTGCCAATGAGGGTGCGAGACAGAGTAATTGGGATTTTCTGGGGTCCCAGTGGTGACTCGGACACTTTCAAGTTGCGATTCCATTGTCGGAGCTGTCAGTGAAGATAAGTAAATGATGAAAAATATATCGTACTACGATTACTTACAGGCGCTGCCCACAGGCTGCGTATTGCCAGTGAATGCAACGGGCAGGTTCTGCCAGTGATCCGAGTCTTCCATGGGGTTGAAGCTCGATGGAGCCTCTGGCACTTGAGCTTGAACGCCGTGTGCGAGCATGAACGGGTCCATCTTGACAAGAGGACTAGTCAGAGCCAGTGATGGGGGGAGGGAAGGGGATGGGTTATACGCACGGCAGCCACTGGCAATTGTACGCTGGTCAGATCTAGATCTGAATCTCAGATTGTTCCCAGATCCGGATCAATCTGGGCAATGGGGCAATGACTCAATGGAATTATGTGATTCATACGTACTTGAAAGCGTGTTGTGTGCGTGTTTTTTCAGTGCGCCCAAAAAGGAAACGGAGTGTGAACCAATCGCAAGTGCTGCGACAACACTGTAGGAAGGAAATGCAATTCTCATGGCCCTCCGGGCAACCCTGGACCCGCAAGCTAGCTACTTTGATTGACAATACAAATACATCTGTAACGCGACGATGGAGGCGCAGTGATTCCACCAAAGCCGCTCGCTGAGTCCGCGATGTAAACCGGACTCCATGTGATCCAGCGAGCGAACGAAGGTGTCCGCAAGTAAAGAACTGGAACTGCTCGACCAACTCGCACACACGTCCACCATCGACGAGGAGCATCAGCAAACCAGCCTCTTACCGGACAGTACTGGCCAGTACTGTCCGGTATGACAGTGTTGACAGTAAGGTTCCTAACTGGCTAGTTCTGTCCAGATACATGGCAGAGTATGACAGACTGGTTCTAGACTTTGACAGATTGGCTCCAGAATATGACAGATATCTCCTAGACTGTTCTAGAGTCTCCCAGACTGTTCCAGATCCTCCTAGAGACCCTATACATTTTAG
>JBBPMD010000890.1:0-11847 GCA_038090095.1 Zangia roseola | reverse complement strand
ACTTAGCCATGAGTGGCTGCATCCATATATACACTGACACATTGTTTGTATTTGTTTTAATTGCCAAGTTATTCAAGCATCAATCAAAAACAGCAAAACATTGGGACAATTTTGTGAGTCACTGTATATAGCAAGATATATGGTCAGGTAAGCTGGCAATCAGAATGCAAGTGGCTGGTCCTTCTATTGTCCGACTTGTGTTGCTTGGAACATCCTGTCTAATTCTGAAGAGTAAGATACAGCCACTGATGACAATATAAAATGTTTGCCAGTAATTAGATGTGATGGACACAAATCAAACAGAGTGACCGAAGAATGGCCACCATAACATCATATTTATATTGAATGTATCATTGAATGTAAGTGATAACAAGGCCTTATCATAACATTTCATATTTATATTACTTTATCATTACTATCTGGGAATATCTGTTCTTCGCCATTTTCCTGAAAAATGGTCACCATAATGTCATACTTATATTGAATGTATCATTGGATGTAAGTGATGACAAGGCTTTATCATCACATTTCATATTTATATTACTTTATCATTAATATCTGGGAATATCTGTTCTTCCCCATTTTCCTGATGAATGGGATGATTTGGAAGGGGAGCCCTGAACATCTCGTTTCGCTATCTTTGATGGAGATTGTTTAAGTAGTTTGGTTTTAATACCCCTGGTGGTTTGAATGGTCTTATATTCCACTTTCTTCACTGGTGTGGAAGTCACTACTTTTCTCACTCTCTTGGCCATTGTTGAATACTTGTGTGCCAGACCGTCTGCCAGCCTTCCAAACATATACTGTTACGTGGATGCCGTGACCGTCAAAAATCACAATAGAATGCATGAAATTAGGCCCACTATTGACACCTCTGATTTGATTAGAGTGATGCATAGGAGTAGACACTGCATGATAATGAGCATATTGCCCTTTGAGTGCCATGGTTCAGCCAAGTATTGGATGGCTTCCTAGTAAACTGGAGTGATGTGTTCGCCATCAGTGCTGGCATGCACTACGGCATTTTGCAGGGACAAATTTGCGGCTGAATAACAAAGGGTACAACACCTCTGCTACATCCTATGTCTCGCTTCACCTGCATTATTCACCATGGGTGTTCCATTTTCTATCAGCGAGCTCCGATTATTACAGGAATTCAAGCATACTTATAAGCAAGCTGGAGACAGGACCATCAGAAAAGAAGTGTTAAAAGAAGTGTACACAGCTGCCCGAGACCTTGAAGAGATAAAAAGCATGGGGAGGACAGACCGGGAACAGAGGAAGCAGGTCAGTATATTATATTGATTGACTACAAGTGTTGACCGGTGACACAGGGATATTGGAATTGGTTTCACTCCATAATGAAGACCCGCAAGTAGAAAGAGCTGCAGAAGTATGGCTGGCAGTGGGGGACCAAAAGATGCATCGGCCTCGACTATAAGGAGGAATTGAATGCTGTGATCAAGGAGGAGTGGAACACCGATTCCGGATCCAAAACCTACATGGAGAACTATCAAGACGGCCTGAAGATTGGCGTGGCGTGGCAGACCAAGGCAGAATTGAAGGTGACAAAGGAAAAGGCAAAGGAGTTTAACAAGAGTCTATTGCCTGACGATATTCAAGCTCAGTGAGTTGACTGAGAGTCACTGATATACATGGCAGCTGATAAAGTTAGAAATGGTGACCGACTCAGGAGAAAGTTTGCTGGTGATTTTGCAAGGGATATGTGGTGACAATGTGGAACTTGTGTGTTCATTTTGGCAGCCTGGAAGGATTCAAAATCTGAAATAATGTGGACATCATGAGTCATCTTACCGTCACAAAATTCTATCACTGACATGTGTGTATACATGATTTCAATGACTCCCACAGTGCACCGGCATTTAAAGGCTTGCCAGAGGATGGACTGAAGCCAATTGAGGAAGCCTGGGAGGCATACTCATGGAGAGTGTTCAACACCGAAGGCAATGACGACAACTCACAGTCTGAGGCAGACCAACCGGTAAAAAAGAAACAGCAGGGACCGACTGAAGTCACACACATGCAGGATGGTGTACTATACCTTCCAGATGTCATCGATTGCCCTCTGGCGGAGAGTAAACAGTTAATCAGGGAATTCCTGACCAGCCATTACAGTATGTGATACCAATCATGTGATTATTTGGACACACTAATGCTTCACCGTCCATAGGACTCGCTGCCAACAGCTGCAGAGCATTGGTGCCATGGTCGGAGATTCAAAAGCAGCCCGATGACTTTTTCAATGCTGAGATGATGCCAAACAGCATGAACCTCCAAGAGCCATCAAAATTGCAGAAGCATGAGGTGAATGAGATCCATGACCTTTGGAAGGGTCGACAGGATCGAGATGAAACACCAGTATTCCAATTCCACCACACAATGAACTGGAAAAATGAGATGGTTCAAGTGAAGAATACCGAGGACGCCAGTGGTGCTGAAAGCAACATAAGTGGTGGTGAAGGAGGGGACATAGTGCAACCGGTGGTGAGCAATGACGACTTCATACTGAAAATAAATTGATCAAGATCACCTTTAGGTACACCTGAAGCATCGGATTATTGCCGTAGACAGCGATGATAAGGATGCCGTGGGTCAGGTCGAAGAAGAAAGCGAGCTGCCGTGTCTTGGTCAAAGTAGTGCACAATTAGGCGACTCAATGCATGGGCACAAGTGAGGGCCAACATTGAAGCCCACAGTGAGATGCCGATGCACCGATGCCAAACCATCGACACAAAGGGACCATCAAATTGGTGCTGATACCCACCAATGTAATCAGCGATCAAAAGAAGTAACACAGCAGCAGGAAACCGATCATGAAGTGATCAGCGCGGGCTCTCCTCAGCGATCTGGCTGGAAACACACCACACCTCGAGCACGTGATGGCGGCATTCCCACACCGAGCAAAGCTGGGAAGTGAAAGCGACAGCACTAGTACATCAAATCTACATATTACTGTACATACACCGTGAATATACATCAATTACCTTGTACTTATCGGCTCAACTATCCATGGCAGCCAAAGACACTCCCGACGATTTCACCCTTGCCAGCCGATTGACTTGATCCAGGGTGGCTGTGGCTTGCTCAAGCCTTTTCGTCAATTCCTGGCGCTGATACTGCAGCTCCATAAGGCGGGCTCCATAGTGTTGATACATTGATCACAACATTGTATCAATGTCCAAGTGGAACTCCCCAGGCTCAACACCACTTCTTCTAAGCAAAGCGGCTCGCTGTTCTACAATGTGGTGAGCATTGGTAACTGCGGTAAACAGGATGGTTTGTATGGTGTGATACATAGCAACTGTTCACTCACCATTATCTGCTTCCCACTCAATCCTTCCCAAGATATCATCGGCCAAAGTCATGCCGCCGGTGAAGCAAACACCCAAAAGCTTGAGCATAAGACTAGTGAAGTGAAAAGTGGAAGTGCTCAGAGGTGAGTAAGGATGTTGGCAGTGAAAGACCAAGTAAACTTTGATGAGTTTACTGGCCGATGTATTCATGGTATATATACTTGTACATGTGTTTGTATCTATTTGGCATAGGGCGTAGGGTACAGATAAGAGAGTGTTCTGCCATTGGCTAGAACCTCGTAGAATGTCATAGAAGAGAAGAGAAGCGTACAGCCTTGATGCTGTGCAAGATAAGAGAAATAATCATGTGATGTGGATCATATCCGATTGGACGATGAGTCCGTAGGCTGTGCTTTGTGTGGCAGCCAATCGGATTACTTTCTGAGCATAGGTTTGGCATGAGGCAGGCACATGCTAGTCACGTGACCTAGAAAGTGAGGAAGTAAGAGAAGTCATAAGTGTTCGTATGAATAGGGGATTGTTCATAGGTTTCAAAGAAGATAGGGGTTACGGGCGTGTTCATAACAGCCGGCATTTCCCAGCAGTGTAACCGAGGATGTCGGACATGTGGTGCAAAGCGGAGGGAATGATGCCTCTGCAATGATGCTATCCTGCATCTTGTGATCCATCGCCAAGGTCCCCACGCTTGTTGGGGCACCAGCATAAGGGCCATTGCCTTTGGCCGATGTCAATCGCTCGGGCTTACCCACAGTGCTTGCTGAGCGACATGATGACGGCAATGATGTGCTCACAGTGGGCAATGTGTGTGGTGAACTGGCGGACAGGGAGAAGGTGTTTTCAGATACCCCGGGGATCCTGACTTGGTGGTGGGGGACGGGGACGTTGTATATTGCAGGAGGCCCCTGGGAAGTGACCGTTGGAGCTGGAATTGCAGGAAAAACACCGTTGAACTCAAATATCGGTGGGAATTGTTCAATGCATGATGGGCCTGCGACTGAAATAGGGATAAGTGGGAGGGCTGGTAATGAGCTGGCAAATTCAAACGTGGCAGGGAATTCAGGCAGGGCGATGGGCTCAGGTGGCGGTGTCGTTCTGAAAGACATTGGTGTAGGTGCCTCATCAACATCCATAGCGTCTGGATTAACCGGTACCAGGAGGCGTTTTGAGGAAGCAACGTCGTCGGCAAATTTGACCCTATGGTGCGGCCGCTTGGATTCAGTGCGAGCGAGAGCTGACTTCATGGTATAAAATGAAAAGCACAGGAGTGATGCAGTGATAGATGTAGCAATGCATTGTGTGGTGTGTGGACCGCAGATGTGTGGGTAATTGTTACATAAGTTGATTTTATTTAAGTGCCCACTGCACAACAATTTACCCAAACAATCTAACCCTTGACACGCTGTAGAGGAGCAGATCTCCCTACTACTGAAATCGATCATATCCAGCGTCTACAACTGTCCCAGAAGGTCATTGGTATGTCTCGTGCACTTCTCCTACTCAAAGGACTTTCTTTGACCGTGTTTACATTGATCCGCTTTACTCGTTTTTACGTCTGCATTAGTCTGCAGACCTATTTTTCACACTTAGCATTTATTTGATCTTACGACTCTCTTGGACACGCGCAGATGACTTCATCACGATCATATTTGTTATGTTTCGATGTTTGATTGATGTTTTGACTGATGACTTATTCATTTCGACGACCATTACTACCTTTTCACTTATTTCAAATCTTGTTGAGTCTTGGGTGTGCCTGGACTATAAAAATATGTGACAGAATATGAAATAAGTATCTTTTGGATCTCTCTTGCGTTCCCCACTGTCGTCTCATAGCGAGGAAACTCATCCTCGCCCCACATCATCATCATCGCCCTCGTCATCGTCAGTGTCGTCTCGTTATCGTCCCCGCATGTGGTTTAACAAGCCGTTGATTAGTCTGATTGACTTCAGACTTCATTCTCTACCTTTGGACCTAGTTTCCAAGTGTCAGACCAGCTTTGCGTCAGTTCGGTTGGTCGACTGTATCCCTTCTTTCTGTACTCCTCTCCCTAGATCCCTTGGGGACGAACCTCTCACCTCAAAACTAAGCCTATGTGCTTGGTCCCCAAGCGCACTTAGGATCTTTCAACACAACACCTCCATCCACAAAACATTCACAATGGTTCAAAAATACACCGACTCACTGGCTGCAGTCATTGCTCATGAGACCAATACCATCAAGGCTGCTCTGGCCCTGTTGGAGAGCCATGACACTGGTGTGTGGGGGGATGTTTGCACAGCAATCATGCCAGCTCTGGTGCGTGGTTGCACTTATACATCATGCACACAGACCAACATGTTATAGCATAACACTTCGAAGGTTGTCGTGGCCAGAACAGTCGTCACACCCATCGCCATTGCCACCGTGATGGAGTTCAAAGATATCACCAACTCTCTTCTTGCCAGCAAATGGCCAGATTGGGAATTGATCAAGACTCCCACCGATGCAGTCAAAGCCCATTCATGGTATGCATTTGGCTGGCTACCACCACCAGTCCCATGCGGCCTCATCCAAGACCTGACAGTGTTTGTGATGTCGACAATGGATGTCAAGGAACCAGCAAGGGGAAAGGGAAAGCAGCGGGCAATGGAGGCTGAGCTAGATGCAGAGATCGCCAAGGAGATGGCACAGCAGCTGGCAATCGATGAGGAGATGGTGGTGGTATCGACTGAGTGAGACGGTAAGCAAACTAAGAAGGAGCTTGTAGAGAGCGACGCATGGCTCGCTGTCAACGCTTCCCTCATCCCGGCTGCGGCACCTACCCCATCAGCCACCATCTCACCACAGATTCCCCTGGTCACTCCCGATCATCTTAATCGGATCCCCGTTTCCCCCCCGACATCTCCAGTCTCTCACAAAAGCACCGGGACGACGAATATCAACGATCCTCAGTGTGATAATTGTGTGAAGCGCAACCTCGCATGTACTCCACACACGAAGGCAGGCGTTTGCAAGACGTGCAAATCATGGAAAATCAAGTGCAGCCTCTGTGCGAGGCCGGCTGGTGATGGACAAGCAAAGTCACGAGGACAGTCAAGAGTGAAGTCCCGTGCACACTCCAGTGTGCCCAGCATAGCAACAGTGACCAGTGACGAGGAGGACGACAGCGACAAGAGCAGTGCGCCGTTACGGACAAGGGGATGCAGCCACCGCAGCACCACGCCATCTCCAAAAGACATCGACCGGGCATCCTCCCACTGCTCACTATCTCGGGTGAAGCTGGCTACTGCGCAGAAATGCCAGCGTTCACCCCCTGTCACCTCAAGTAGTAAGGCCAGTTCAACAGCCAAAACAGACTGCCGCCCACACAAGCGGCCATCTCCTAATGATGAGTGTTGTATTTTATGTTTGTATTGATTGTAGCCAACTGCTTTCAGTTTACATGGCCATACCTTCTCTGCCTGCACCACAGTCAGGCACCTGGGCGCTGCCTCCCCCAGCGACTGTTGTCCAACCGGGAGAACACGGCCTCCACCTGGAGGTCGTGCAGCTGAGAGGCCTCATCTGCGATCTCCTGCGCGCATTCACCGACATGGATGAATGCATGGACAGCTACGAGCGCTCACTGGAGGCCCTCCATCACCAGGTAACCATGTCTCCATTGGAGACCCCATCGCCCCCTCCTTCATCGCCTCCTCCTCCTCTACCAAGCGTTCATGTTGCTCTCCTTGCAGACACTTCACCTGTATCCCCTGCATTGGCATTCCCGTCACCGATCCCAGTCCTGTCGGCATCACTCTCACCGGTACTGGCCATATCAGCATCATCCTCAGTGGTACCAGCCCCATTGGCATCAACCTCACCGGTGCCAGCCACATCGGTGAAGCAAACATTCAAAAGATTGAGTGTAAGACTAGTGGAAGTGTTATGAGAAAGCTTTGGTTTGCTCAACCAATGAATGAGAGAGAAACTCAAGTAAATTTGACTGAGGACAATGGCATAGAGTACAGGAGTATATATACTACTACGAGTACTGGCTTAGTCATAATTGTGTCGCATCGTACAACTCTGGGTAATTGTCTGATTGGAAGATAAGTCAGAAGTCTGTCGTGTGAATACACATTGTAAACATATGTTGATCCATGAGGATGTGGCAGAATGGAAGAGAAGCATTCCCTGTGAATGTTCCCATGAGATCCATCTTAGATCTGACCACGATCCAATCTTGATCTAGTCCATGCCTGAAAGGCGTGTAACATGATACATAAGTCTGAAAGCATAAGAAAGAAATAATAATTAGGGTTAAGTGTCACATGATGTCATGTGATTAGAATCACATGAGGGCAGGTCCTTGAGTAACTTGCATGAATCTTGGATCATAGGGTTTGAAGAAGATAGGGGTAAGAGACGCATTTATAACAATCGGCATCACCCTCAGCGGAACCAGCCCCATTGGCATCAACCTCACCGGTGCCAACCACATTGGCATCACCATCAGTGATACCAGCCCTGTCGGCATTACCATCACTGGTACCGATCCTGATCCCAGTGGCTCCACTTGCACTCTCCCTTGATGTTGAGGTGTCGGTTGCTCGACCACTGTCTCTCCCACCACCTCATCCAATATCCACTGCATCTGACATCCCCGCCACCATTCATGTGACACTGGAAACCCTCCCACTGCCACCTGTCATCCCCAAGCTGCAGGACTGGTCAATGCCTCCCACGATTGACGATCCCCACCGTCTGTTTGACGATGAACTTGGCAAGCTAGATTCCGATGGCATCACTCCAATGGACGTTAGTGAGGGTGAGGTGAATATGTAAATGTATCCAAGTAGAATATGTCCCATGTTTTCCTGTCTTTATTATATCTGGTTGATTATGTGATTATACCCATTTTCCTGAGCATTGTTGTCCGATCAGTGATGTCACGGGTACATATCCTGGGTAATCGCTCCTGACAAGCTCACAGTCTTGATCCACAGACATCAATGTATCGCTGGCTGCTTTGGCGGCAGCCGGCATCAGTCTATCAAATTACTATCCACAATGTTGCCCCACCCGTGGGTGCTGCTTATACGATGTCTGCCTCCCAGTACCGTTCATCCCACATTGCAGCTTGCCCACAGATCTGTCAGGCCTGTGTCCAGTGTTGCCCAGCCGGTCACAGTTCTTGTGGCACCATGGTGTACCGCCGCCGTGCACATCAATGTATCACCAGGGCTCCTGCTCGGCAGTATATTGGTCCCATCGGCCCACTGGCCACGATCGTCCATCTGCACAGCCACGGCCAGCTCATAGATTAGTGTCGTCGCTATCCCCGTCGGTGCCCGTGCGTCAGCCCACTGGTATCTCCTGATTTCATGATGTTGGCCCACCTGTATGTCCTGAGTCTGTGATGTCAGCCCACCTGTATGTACTGATTCTGTGACGTCGGCCCACCGGTATGTCCTGAGTCTGTGACATCAGCCCACCGGTAATACCCTAAGCATGTTTCTGTTGGCCCACTGCCCTGTTCCGCTCAACATCCTTCTGACCCATCGGTATTTACAGAGTCCCCTAACGTCAGCCCACCAGTAATACCCTAAGCATGTTTCTGTTGGCCCACTGCCCTGTTCCGCTCAACATCCTTCTGACCCATCAGTATTTACAGAGTCCCCTAACGTCAGCCCACCAATCACATCCCACTTACATACTCCACAGCCAATTGATATGTGCCAGTGTCAATTCCATCAGCCCACACATGATATCTCAGTCACATTGTCCCCGGCCCATCCATTTGTGTTAGTGTTCATTCCATTGGCCTACCCGTCCGTACTGTTTGCTGTTCCATTGGCCCCTAGATATGTTTCCAGGATGTCCCTTTATGGGCCCATCCATCCATATCGTCCATCCTCCCTCCAGCCCATCAGCACCTCTCCATCACTTCATTCTTAGCCCACTCGACATTCCTCTCATGCATAAACCCCGGGCTCTCCATCTCTATCGTCATTGCATTTGTCGGCCTATCTGTCAAATTCGGCCTGCCATCATGCGCCTGTATCCATCGGCCCATCCGTCTGTCACTTTCTATATGCTTGGCTCCATCTACCCTATTTTCACTACTTACCATCACTACATACAGTATTGGCCCATCGGTCTTCATCCTGCTCCCATGGGCCTACCCATATCAGTCGGTGTTCCACTCCAGCTCAGCCCAATGTCGGCTGGCCATCTCAGTCAGCTTATTTGCAACCATTGGCTCGTCGTCTTTGCAGCAACAAGTGACTGAAGGGGCTTGGTTTCGGACATGTTCATAACACGAACGAAGTCACCTGTGAGTCTGAAGCGATCGTTGGATCAAATAAATGCTGAAAGATCCTAAGTGTGCTTGGGGACCAAGCACACAGGTTAGTTTTGAGGTGAGAGGTTCGTCCCCAAGAGTTCTAGGGAGAGGAGTATAAAAAAGAAGGATGAAGTCGACCAACCGAACAGACGCAAAGCTGGTCCAACACTTGAAAACTAGGTCCGAAGGTAGAGAATGAAGTCTGAAGTCAATCAGACTAATCAACAGCTTGTTAAACCGCGTGTGGGGATGATAATGAGACGACACTGACGATGACGAGGGCGATGATGATGACACAGGGCGAGGACGAGTTTTCTCACTATGAGACGACAATGGAGAATGCAAGAGAGATCCAGAAGATACTTATTTCATATTCTGTCACATATTTTTATAGTCCGGTGAATGATGTAAAGTGCGCTTGAAGACAAGCACATGGGTTAGTTTTTAGGGCGAAGGGTTCTCCCCAAGAGGTTCTAGGTAGAGTAGGATAGAGAGGAAGGCAGAAGGCGACCACCCGAGCTATTGGAAAGTTGGTCCAACGATGAGAAATGAGGTTCGAAGATATGAAAAGTAGTCTGAAGGCGGTTTGACGAGACAGCGGTCGGTAGAACTGCACGCGGGGACAAGTACAAGGTGAATGAGGACGTGGACGATAACGATGACGATGACGCGGGGGCGAGGACAAGTTTTCTCGCAAGGGGACAATGATGAGAGACGTGGA
Source organism: Zangia roseola (assembly GCA_038090095.1). NCBI lineage: Eukaryota > Fungi > Basidiomycota > Agaricomycetes > Boletales > Boletaceae > Zangia > Zangia roseola. The sequence continues at coordinate 1,483 of JBBPMD010000890.1, read as the reverse complement.
AAGGGATCCAAAAGATGATGCTAGTTCGTATCCTGTCACATGGCTTTATAGTCCGGGCATACCCAAGACTTGACACGACATGATTTGAAATAGCAGAAACATAGTAATAGCAATCAAAAAAAGGGAAACACAAGTCAAATGGATAAGTCAACATCGAAACATACGAAATACGAGTGTGACAAAGTCACCTGCACGTGTCCAAAGTAATCGTTAGGTTGAATAAACGTTAAGTACAAAAAATAGGTCCGCCGACTAACGCGGACGTAAAAGTGAGTGAAGCGGATCAATATAAACGCAATAGAAGAAAGTCCTTCGAGTGGGAGAAGTGCACGACACGTACCAATGACCTTCTGGGGGAGTCGTAGACGCTAGTTATGACAGATTTCAATAGTAGGGAGCTCTGCTCCTCTACACCGGGCACACCCAAGACTCAACAAGATTTGAAATAAGTGAAAAGGTAGTAATGGTTGTCAAAACGAATAAGTCATCAGTCAAAACATCAATCAAACGTCGAAACATAACAGATATGATCGTGATGAAGTCATCTGCGCGTGGCCGAGACAGTTGTAAGGTCAAATAAACGCTAAGTGTGAACATTAGGTCTGCAGACTAACGTGGACGTAAAAACAAGTAAAGCGGATCAATAAAAACGCGGTAAAAGAAAGTCCTTCGAGTCGGAGAAGTGCACGAGACATACCAATGACTTTCTGGGACAGTCATAGATGCTGGATATGATTGATTTCGGTAGTAGGGAGATCTGCTCCTCTACATCCGAGGGGGTCTTTGATGCTGACTGTCCCCAGTCAGTCACATGATGTGCATCGCCACTCCACCTATCGTTGATGTGAACCGAACGTTGACACGGGCCACTGACCACAGTGAGCGGAGTTTGAATCACGGAGACATAAGAAGCGAGACGCGACTTGTCCACTCCTCACTTTTCTCTTCCTCTACTCACAACACCACAAACACAACACCTACAATGTCCAATGCCCTCGCAAAACTCAAGAGATTCACTCAGCGCCCCGCCCTCACTCCTGAGCAAGTCAAGGCCAAGGACGAGCTCAACGCCACCATCGCCGCGGTGCAAGTGAAGGCGGACGCGAGGCCAGAGGATGACGCGATGAATGAGGAGAAAGGAGTATGGGCAGAAGAGTGGGAGGTGACAATGGTGAGTAACACATGTCGTTGCTGTGGGTTGCAGTCTAACCCGTTTTGTAGGAAGAGTTGTCCGTGGCCCTCAAGGCTGCAATGGCTGCAGGGGTCGAGGCCTTTGTGCTTTCCCAAGTCGGGTCATGCCTTGGACCATGTACAGAGGCCGGGGTCCAATACTGGACCCAACGAGACAAAGCATCTGGAAATTGGGAAGGTGCTGATATTTCCAGACAAATATGATATATGATTATCATTCTGGAATGAATAAATAATCCATTATATGGCATTATTATTTATATATCATAATATTATTGAGTAGGCAAAGGTA
>JBBPMD010000889.1:0-11855 GCA_038090095.1 Zangia roseola | reverse complement strand
GTCGCAAGACGGTGACGAGGCGGTCGATGGACGACGGTGACGGCAACGACGAGGAGGAGGAGGGGGGGGAGGGGGAGTGTGCGGGGACGAGGAGGAACAGTCGAAGGACACTGAGCAGCGTTGCAAAACCGAAACCCAAGAATTCTCCCAAAGACCCCGAACAGTCTTATGTAATTACCCGAAGCCGATGTGATCACGTGGTCAAAGACTCTCCAACATACATGCATTAATTTAGTCCTTGCCCGCGGGTAGATCGCTTGAGAGAATCTGAGCGTCTCGTCCGAGAATCACTTGTCTAGTCCACGTAAATATGTAGTGACTTGCCATTACTAGCCGAGCCATGCAGCACAGCTCTCCAGACACGACGTCGACGACCATGACGACCACGCGTCGCACCTTGAACTTTGACCACAAACTGTGATGTCCACCGCCCACCTCCCTCATGCTGCCGCGTTCCTCGGAGAGGGTCTCGGCTTGCGAAAACCCAAAAACACACAGATAACTACTGCTCCGGGCCAGTTGGGTGCCGGCGAGACGGAAACGGAGGCGGACGAACCAGTGAGCAGTCGCGTTACCCTCATGCATTCCAGCGCCATCCTTTGAACCAGACAGTTCTAAATTATCCGCCCTTACCTAGTCAACCCATCTCCCGACGTCCCGCATTACGCCTCTCTCAGAACCACTGATCCCACCAAACGTCGTCTCCATGTTACTCTTCGAATCCTGTCGCCTCTTATCCGTTGTCCCCGCGGCCTTTGGCGTAATGATCAACGCATGGTGCTTGTGCGCTCCACCCGGCCACTCTGCCACTCGTCCACCGGATCATTCTTCCTGGGGTCGAAGGTGCCCACCAGACAGGGGTGACTATTTCATCGCCGTTCTGTGGGTACGTGCTCCTCATCCCTCACCCGTACCCGCCCCTCACTCACTATCCACCCAGGCACTCCTTACTGCACACCAGTGTCTCAAACTCACCACAGGACTCTTGCGTCGCTGGCACGCTTACTATTCCTCCCTCTCTCCCCTCTCCACCCTCATCCGTCTTCTCGCACTCCAGGCCATCTGCTGGCCAGCCACCCATTTCACCCTCAACATCGTCGGAACTCTCGGCACAAATGCGACATTCCCCGACGACCAACTCACCCTCGTCGAAAATGCCCTCCTCCGGTGGGCCACCGCCCGTCCCGATATTTGCTGGGCGGTCATCGGCACGACGACGTGCGTCTCACGTAGCATTCAGATATGGGTCACGAGCAACCTATCATTATCGAGGGTCAGCTCGAGAACGAACGTGCCTTCAGCTGTCCCAGACCGGCTGAGACCGAGGGCGGTCGCGGAAGAGAAATGGAAGCTGATCGGGAGAAAGTGGGATTGGGGCATCGTGGTGAGAGTCTGTATTTTCCCTGCAGGGTGCTTGTATGTCGTGATGGCCTGGATTGGCGCTTGGAGGAGAGAAACGGGAGGGTGTTGAGGATCTGAAGGATCGTCTTATGGTATTCGACTCGCTTATTGATATGATATCCTTTGTCTATTCGAATTTGGGCCGGTCCAAACTCATACCAGTTAGGTCTGAAAGCTGGCGCAGCACTGGGCGCTATAGATAGTGCGGTAGTCTTCAAGCTCTCACAAGTCATGATCTATTTTTATCGTGCAGCGTGATGGCGTCGCCTCGGGCCGGAAGTTGCCGGACACTACCCCTACTTTCAGCCAGGGTTTGAATTTGAACCTCAATGTCTCATTCTGACCACGCGTAGATTCCGTGGCTAATCGTCGACTCAGATTGGTGCAAGTGAGAGTTCTCCGCGTCAGAGGACCAACCCCAAATCGCTTTTTGCTATATGACAGCAGTGTCAATCCGTGACGTTACAAGTCTATACAACGTTTTGGTGGTTCAAACTCGCGTTTGAGGACCGTCACACATGGATCCAAAACACTGCCCTGAACTTCGGATAACGGTACCGAGATGCAAGGTGAAAGGGTCGCTGTCAAGTTTTTCTCCCAGTTTGAGTGTGTTGAATCACAAGGTGACACCCAAGTTCAGGCGAGCCTTCGTTGGATGCGGATGCACCGCCTTCATCAAGGTATTTACTCGGTCGTTCATCGAGTTGGCGTTGTTTGTCATACATCTGAAACCCGTACCGAATCAGATGGGCCTCGAGGCTGCGGCAAAGACGCTCCTCGATGCAGGTAAGGCCCACGATCGGTTCGAACGAAATACACGTTTTTCTCAATGTGGCATTACCTAGGACGAAGCCTATGTCGGTTACTGCTATGGCGGTTCGATGACTGGACAGGTCAGTCACCGGTTCTCTTTGTTCTGTGCTCTACAACCTTGGCATGACCTCATGCCATCAACAGCACCGCACTCTACGAAGCTATCAAGACATCTCATTCCGAGTGTGCTCTCACACGGAAGTGTCGTGCCAACTAACCATCCCGATCGCCCCTCGAACCGATATACGCCCGATCTCAAGAATGAGAGTCAAGCTTGATCACGGGAAAGAACTTTGGAGTGGACCCCTCGCTTTCCAGGAACACCGCGATGCCGATATCTTCCACTTTGCCAAGATAGGCGTCTTCTGTTTGTGGTTGGATCTACGCATGACGTCCCATGACGAATGCATGCTGGCACCAGCGGCGAAGAACCATAAATCATCTCTACTCACGATTTCAAAACGAGTGGGACTGAAGAACGGATATGCGCACGCCCAACGCGGGCCGACGTATCACCAAGTGACGATAGGTAGGGATTTAGGACGGTGCCGCTTGTTGCATCGTAGCGCCGTCAGAGGATTTCGTGCGGAAGCTGGGTTCGCGCCTGGGAAGGGGTGCGATAAGGTGGGTGTGGTGGAGCTCCACGACTGTTATTATACTATAGCAGCGAGGTATGTGCGCGTCACCTGGGCCTTGCGCCCTGATGGTCGAGCAAGGTGACAACAAGGTAGGTTCCCTGATCTCGCCGGGGTTTCCTCTGGGATTTTCTGAGTGTGCCCTTTGCATACAGTACAGTGGAAAATACGCTGTGAATCCAAGCGGCGACCTCGAATCTAGAGGACACCCGCTCGGTGCCAAGGGTTCAACCATGCATTTCTGCATCACCAGTGTGTTCTCCCAAACTCTCCCAATGTTTAGCGTCGTCTGACTAAAGTCGCGACTCAAAAAAAAATAGTGCAACTTCGTGACAGCGGACTATCTACGGCATGAGGTTAAATGTCTCGTGTTTGATTGCAAGGGCTGGTCCGCTGCAAGCACCCGGGACTCTTCAATGCCGCCAACAAATGGAAAATACGATCTTGTGCATAACCTCGGTGCGGTGGTCATAAGCCCTCTCCGACGACCCGAGTTTTTCAAGGCTGATCGTCTCGACGGACGGACGAGGTTAGCCTTTTGAACTCTGTCACCACATTCACTCATCGCTCACATAGACTGGGATACAATCACGGTTAGGAGTGCGCGTGGACCTGGACAGGTCAAATCGAAAGGAACATCACCATACGTGCTCAAGCCGACCGCTCGGGAGGTGTTTGGGAGATGTCCTTGTACATGAATTCTTTGCCAGAAATACCAAATATCCGTCTCGCCGTGGTACATGTTATCGTTGTGATTGCGCGTGCCAAGGGGTCCAGATTGACTGAGTAAAGAATAAATCGACCTTGGATTCGAAAACCCCCGGGTTATCACGATCGATGCTAACGCTCCTTCAGGTTTATCCCTCAGTATTCAAAAAAACCTTCCCGATGACGTTATTGCGGCGTCCTCTAGCGATCATGATAGATCCAGGCTTCATGGATTTGAAAACAGGTTACACATGCCTAAACTCCGTACGTGGAATAGAGTACCAGCCATGAATAGGATCGTGAAATCGAACAAGACATCCACATATGCGCTCAGGAAATTGAAATCAGCTGGAGGTCATCTGTGCGCGATATCCTCGTAGAGTCATTGGCTTTGACCTTCTCTGAATGGGATCATGTTGACAACTCATACGCAGTGTCTTGAGGCACACAATACGTATCTGTGACTTGGACGAAGGTGCATAGGTATATTTCAAAAACCAAGAAACAAATTGAACATAAACGCAAAGATTCCTCGAGCATGAGATCAAGCACCTCCCATCAGAGACAGCCAGAGAGATCAGATATAAAACATGGAGTTGGCCAAGTTCGAATGCACGCCATTCCCCCACGACTTGACAGCCGCAGCAAACACCTTCTTCTTCTCCTCTTCCCTGTCCAGCTGTCCTCTGCCCTTGGACGTCGTCGCTGTTGTCTTGTCTTCAGACACCAAAAACTCATTCAGGTAACATCGCCCGCGCTCGCACGCAAGATCGGCGTAGTACGCCGGAGGGATGAGACTGACCGCGCGCGTGGCACGTGCGTACATGTAGCACGCCGTATTGGTGCCCTGCTGCACCTCGTCCGCACCGAGTTTGCTTTCGTCATAGACGACCGTGTAATGCGTTGGCTTGACGTGGCCCTGAAGACCTGCGTGCGCTTGGAGATAAAAATCAAAGTCGAAGCTATACAAAGAGGCACGGTCAGTACAAGGGAACGAACAAGTGTGCATATGACGTACACAGCGGTGATTCCTTGATCGACCACAGTTCCCGGTCGGGTATTACCAGTTCTGTCCGCTTGAGCGTCAGCGGCCCAGTTTCTGGCGTGATGACGCTTGCCACAGATGACGATCGTCAACGCGGGCCGGTAGGGTTTCCCTTGAGGGCCACCTTTGGGGTTCACTCGCCCGAACGCGTCGAGTATCTTGGGGAGCTCTTGCTCGAGAACGGTATCAAATTGTCCCTATGTTGCCCTTGGATAAGCAAGATGCACTTGGCGGAGGGTCAGTATCACGCACCTCCGATACACCGTCTCGGAAGATGAGGACGCGGTCAGGGAGGGTCCTACTGACTTCTTCGTAACGCTTCAATCGCTCAATCATCATCTCCTTGAGATCCGTAATCATCTGTTCATCACAAACAAGTCAGGTCATATCATCCGTGATCAAGAGCGGTCGTTCACGCACCTCCTTTTTACTCTCTTGACACCTCAAACTGGCTGGGAACTGGGCAAAATGTCCATCGACGTTGGCCACCACAGCCGCAATAGACGGCGTTCCTTCGGTACTCCCAGGTCCGGGATGCGTAACGTCCATCCCAACCATCATCGTCTTCTTCTTTGTTAACCACTCCAAATTCTTGTCATCAATCTTGTGGTTGATACCTCCGAGCTTGGTATTGACTTTCAGCGCGACGTTCGAAAAGTATTGGTCCTGCTTCTTGGGTTCCGTGAGAACCTTGTTGGACAACATATGGACCGTGTGGATCCCCAGCTTGACGTCGCAGATACTTTTGATGCCGGGATAGATAAAGTTGTCGCGTCTGGATAAAATGACGAGCATGAACGAGGGATTTCCGTGTTTCTCACTTTGCGCCACGATCGTGTTGCGAATCACAGCAAGGGATTGTAGCCTCCCGGGATCGTTCTGGACAGGTAACGGGAGTTTAACAGGTATCAGGAGCGGGGGGCGTTCAGGACTGATACCCGTCATCCCACTCCTTTGGCACTTGCCGGCGAATCCCTTCCAGAGACCAACAAGTCGCGGATCTTCCGCGCTGTTAAAGATGGAATGCGGGCCGTCCGCGACTACCATGATCCACCACGACTTGACAGCACCACCATGATGAAATTTGACGTCGAGGATATTCCAGCTCCCGTCCCTGACGTTGAGCGGTTGGCTGCCCCTGTAGTTGACACGTGGAGGAGGGAGCTCCCGGTATGGGACACAGGCCATCGCGTTGTTGACAGACATGCCAAAGTTGGACAGTTTCTGGTTGTTCGGCGTCAGGCCTAAGAGTGGGAAACCCTGGTTGAGGATGGTACGAGCGTTCTCGGGAGGGCGCTTGCACGCGTGGCGCAGCATGAGCGTGGTCTGCTGATCATCCAGCTTGCCGCGGAATGGTTGGCCAGGCAGAATCTCGCACATCTCGGGTGGTACGTAGATAGGATGTCTGGCATTTGGACCAGAAATGTCGACGACCGGTAAGTCGGAACGTTTCAAAGTGATCTTGTATTCTGCATCAGGGAGGCAAGTCAGTCAACGGTCGTCAAAACGCGCACTGTTACACACTCTTTTTGAAATACTGTTCAACAGTCACTTTGGCGTTAAGTTCATCGCACTGGAAGGACGTGGTTCTCGATGTCGTGTCCATAATCTTCTTCAACGGCTTCGTCTGCTTGTAGCCGAGATGACTGGTAGTCACTTTGAGCCTCTGGGCGAAACGCTGAGGCATCGCCCCCCTGGATTGTTGCTGGAACTCCAACATGGCGTCCGCGAGGTTTCCCGGCTTGTAAAAGGCCGTCATGCAGACACCAACGTTGACCATGAGTTCCTTGTACACTGGGCGTGCAGACATGAAGAAACCTCTCCATGCCTCGACTCCGATGGAGAGCTGCATACGGTCTCCGTCAGAAGGAAAGAAATAGCGATTCTTCCCAACGCGAACCCCGTTGTGGGATGCATGGTGTTGCAGTACCAGATTGTAAGCCCCGGCAATGGGGGAGAAGTCGTACTTCCGGGACTTGGGGTTAGCGTTGATGAAGCTAGGACAAAGGCGTCAGTGGCAACGAGGACTTGAGACGGCTAAACTTACGAATCAAGTTCACTAGACTTGAGCTCCTGAGTGAAGACGATGGACATGGTATATGTCTTGTCTTGTTTGCCGGGCTGGACCTGGCCCTCTTTGAGGAAGAGGACAGGGATGTCGAGTGGCTGTGGTAGCTTCTTGGATGATACTAGTCTGGCACTACCATCGTGCGCGATGAATGGCACGTATTCCTTCCAGCCTGTGTGAGTGCTCTGCTCGAGCAACGTGAACAAACGGGCCTTGATGCTCCTGAGGTCCGTCGTGGGCGTGACTTCGACATGGTAGTCGTATATGATAGCAGTCTTTGGAAACTTGACCGCAAAGAAGTTGGCGCGTAGAACGCCAGCCTTTCCAAGCGTCCCGAATCCAGGACGCGTAGGTCGTTCCGGGTCGTGTGGCATCTTCTTGAGAATGTCGAGGAGCGCGTTAGAGTTGGTCAGACGGGGGTCAACAGACGCGGGACCTCCGAACACAGCATCTCCAGAGGAGCCCGCACCTGGTGGCCCACCGCCTCCCGGTCCTCCACCTCGACCTTGATACCCACCTCGACCACCACCTGAGCCGCCTCCCCTACCGGAAGGCGGGCCACCAGAGTAACCACCACCATCACCCCCACTTGGGCCACCGCGACCACGGCCGCGACCCCCTGTGCCTCTATTTGAACTCATGAAAAACTACACGTCAAAAGTAGGTTGTTGAAACTTGAAAGAGAGAGAGAAAGTTATTGTGTCGTGGCGCCGTTCTGATACTTATAGGCCACTCAATTCCCATGCCTTATCTACCCAGTGCCGTACGCTTGCTGTGCTCTGACTCATAAAAAATCGCTCAGCCAATGAGATCACTAGGAAGCACGTTTTCTGTGCGTGTAGTAGCGCGTTCTAGAAACTGTAGGCGGTGTAACACATTCAAACCTGCTGCCTTGAAATGCGTGACGCCACTGACGCGTACCTCGTGATACATCTGCGATCACTCCACATGAGGGATATCACAACCTGCAGCTCGTGCAAGCCGTATAACGTTCTCAGCCTGCATGCCACCAGTCATGATTACCCTCCCCCAAGATCAAGGGAACACACCTGTTTGAGCATTGGTGCATCGATCATTTCTTTACTTCCACTTTCCATTTCAAGCCCAAATGCACCCTTTTCATTTGAGTGTGCGATGGTCATACGATGGAGGATCTTGACAGCACGGAAGATTTCTGTATTCCCGGTCCAACAGGGTCAATTTTGGCGTCCGATATAAGGTTCTTCATGAACATTACCGTGGAAAGTTGGCACAAAGGAGGAATTCACAGTCGCTACCTGGTTTGGATGTATGACTTGCTGCGAGGCAAACATGTGGATACCGGGTGACCACTGGGAATGAAGAGCGCAATCATACCTTCCCCGTAAAGCCAAGTCGCCGCCCATCTTGGCATTCCTCCCGCAGGTATTCCGGGTCCTTGTAATTCACGCAGACCTGAAATGTCAGGTGAGACGCCGAGCGTGGAAAGAGGAGAGGCGTAGCTGTACCATATCTATCGCCTCAAGTCCGAAAGCCTTGGCTGTGATCACGACCTGTGAGCGTACATAGAGCAATTCCTGCTTCGATGCCGTTCGCACCACAGATGTATCAGCACAATCTGTAAGTAAGAGTCATGTCATATCTCATCTCGAGGAGGCAAAGGGCATACAATCCTCTGCAGCGAACTAGTTCAAGTGGCGTCCATTGGAACCCCGTGACCGAAACAACGTAATGGGCGAGCTTACCAAAAGCGCTGTCAATTTTCCACCCTTCTCAGCCCCGGATTCGGACGTCCAGCTCGCAATATCCCCTAAACCAATCACGGACCGTGCACTCTCGATGCTCGCTACGATACGTAACGAGGTGGAGGGCGAGTTGGCATTACGTATCGCGCGAGAGACATAGTGCAAATCGCGGTTCGAGTGAATCTTGGGGAGAACAAGGGTGCCCACCGTCGGGTGTCTGAGCTTTTCCAAGGCGTTTTGTGAAATCAGCGTTAGGTCATAATAGAAAGCAGACAAGTGACATACAATTTCAGCGACATCATCCTCGAAAAAGGGCGTACTTATATCGTTCAGTCGGACTGCAACACGTTCCGAAGCAGGCAGATTCTCCTTGGGTGTCAGCTGTCCATCACCACCCTTCATCAGCATCACCCCAAACGACATCAAAGGGCGAGACCACAAACATGGAGGAATTGGCTGAGCCGTTCTCTTGCCGCTTTCTTGTCGAGGAGATTAGGAGCAACGCTGTCTTCGAGATCATAGATTATAACATCTGGTGGAACTCCGAGGTTGAGTGACTTCTCGAGCATGCGGTCTGACGAGGCAGGGACTACGAAGTCGGAGTAGTCAATTACCGCATGGTGGGGCTAGTTCCAGGAAACAGACCGTAGAGGTACGAGCGACGTAAGGTGGGCTCACTGGACATAGAGGTGCTGAGCAGCCTTCGGCGCGTTTGGGCAGCGGTGACATGTCGCGCAAAGTCGTATCTAGCAGAAGACTGAAGAACCGACGTTCGTATTCGTGAGCTCGATCTTGAAGTTGTGCGCAACGTCGCTGTGAAGGCAGTCATGGCGTTGTGGAAGTTGCGCTGAAGGATGGTCACACACTCCGAGTCCCGTTCACACCATTGGCACTAAAGTCAATAGAGAGAAACTAACTTAATATCCTCGATGAAATGCTACAGAAATGCATCGCAATGACGGGGTTGTACATATCTACACGAACCGCTCACTTGCCAATTAGTCCAGTCCAATCATACTTATCATATTTCTTCTTGAAATTGTCTATTCGATCTTGGTGATGCCGGCGATCCATTCTCCTTGGACGTCTCCAGCGTCTCGGTTCGACATCCATCACGTTCCCTACGATCTCTCCCGCAAAGTACCTGCAGCCAGCCCGTCAGTGCGGGGAACCACTACACCGCAAATATTGAACCTACTTGGGGAATTCACCGCTTCCTTTCTCACCCTCGTCAAGAGCACCATCTTCCTCTCCCAACGCGGCAGACTCGCCGGTGCCTTCGATGACATGGCCATAACCACGCTCACCTTTATAGTCAAATTGAACCATAAAGTAGGGTAGGTTGGGAACCATTGCACGACGGAATCCTCCAGGGCGAGCGGAGAAGTCAATGACTTTTTTGTGCTGAGACCATTCAGCTTCGGAAGCCAATATAGATTCCTGTCCAACGCATTACATAGATCCGGAAACAGAAGAAGATACCCATACCTTGAAGTACTGTGGGATGTCATCAAACTGTGCCCAAGGAAGAGGCACGCATTCAATGCACGTGTGCTTTTGCCATTTGAGGCTGATTACTGTCTCATAAAATATAACACCCTTGTCTTCTTCCGCAAACATTTTCATGAGGCCCTTCATAAAGTTCTGCAGGTGCCATGGTCAACCTCTGAAAATCACAGGTAAGTACACACATACCCGAACTTCATCCCAAACGTCGTCGTCGGCTTCGAGCATTGTCAAGTGGTGTTGGATGGGCACAATGAGGCAATGCCCATCCAGGAGCTCCTCAGTGAGAGTGCAGGAGAGATATACTCGAGTTCCCATTGCAACGACGGGTGCTTTTGGCGGCGAGTCATCTTCTCCATAACAGAATTGACATGATGCCAATGCTTTCTGAGTACGTTTGTAGTCTGACAGTATACCATCATGGTGTTAAGATGCACACAGGTTAACAGTCGGAATACATACCGTTGATGGCGAATTGCCGCTTCATCGCATCAGATCGCATTTTTTGCCTTGCGAGGCGTTCGGCGTTGTCGTCAATGTAGTCAAGGTCATTCTAAGGAAGTAATGGTCGACAGGCAGGAATCGGACAGAGTGAAGCCGAACCTCAAATTTCCCATCGCCCATGAGTGCCTTGGCATATTGGGCATCCAAACTTTTCTGATCAGAAATACCCGCACCGAAACGCTCTTGGCGTAACATCTCCCCGAGTGTGATGTCGTCGTCATCGGCATTGTAGCGCACAAGCTCACCGGTCTTTGGGTCACGAGTTTCGAACTGTAAGAGCTTTAGTCAGGAGGGCGATGCGGTAGGCAAAAACACAACCTTCTCTTTTTTCTTTCGGTTACCTGGGAGCGGTTCTGCATCGTCTTTTCCGTGCCCTACGTCATACAGTCGCCCACGCGCGTCCAGAGTAGGCAGCACCTCCACTTTTGACCTTACAATTGGTCCTCCAGATTCACCATGAGCCTTCCGCAGCTGTTCTTCGTATTCTTCCTCAAGTTCAGGTGCATTCGGAGCGTTCATGAGTTTCGCACGCAGCACCTGGGCTTGCAGTTTGTTCAATGACGAGGGAGACATTCCACGCGTAGTCGAAACGGCGGCAACAGCAGGAGTCATGACACTGGGAACGGGGGTATGTGATTGTGCAAGCGGCGAGGCCGCCTGAGAGGGTAAACGCAGTGAATCGAACCGACGATCTGTAATGGGCTTTGTTGGTCCAGTAGCGGGTGATGGGGTCCTTGGTGCGCTATCATCCGTGGTAGTCGGTCGACGGAACATCGAACTGCGGCTCGATGCGCCACTAGCACACGTGTCTGTAAACATGAACTGTTTTTCGCTCGCTGTCTCGCGATCTCTGTCTTTGCGGTTAGTTTTCCGTGTGTTACGTCTGCCTTCTCGCTCGTCTAGGATACTTCGCTCTTCTTTGGCCTCTTCGAAAGCTTGCATCGTACCAAAGCGTTCGAGTGCGACTTCCTCTACTGGCCGGTTTTCCTCTTCGGCAGATTCGTAAACTCGGCGAAGACGCATCAGACGCCAACTTGACCCTGGTCCACCGGGAGTTATGGACTTCGGTGGAGGCGGAACGTCCGAAGCGGTGCTGGTTCCTTCTCGGAGGTCTGGATTCAACTCCCGATTGCTCACTTTCGGCTACAACGCAACGAGTTGGTAAACAGTGATTAGGAACAAATGATGCGACACACCTTGTCTGGGTCGGGCTTGTCGGGTCGTGGCTTACGCTTTTTCTCAGTGCCAAGGGAGGAGAAGAAGTCAACAGCACTACCGGGGTTTCGTCCAGAACCAGAGGACTCCGCGCAGCCGTCAGTGTAGGAATCATCGCCGGTTGGGAACTGTTGTACGAGGGGTCGGGACGAGCTAGATGGGAGTTGGGAATCGGAAGATGGGAGGAGCATCCATTCGTCGCGCTGCAGTTTTGATTCCGTGCTCGTGGTAGGTGG
>JBBPMD010000888.1:0-11871 GCA_038090095.1 Zangia roseola | reverse complement strand
CGCGGTAAGTAAACGCGGTATACGACCAATGTCGTCTGCTCACCTATCTCATTAGGCCACCACTACCGGAGGCGTGAAGAAGCCTCACAGATTCCGCCCCGGTACCGTCGCACTCCGCGAGATCAGGCGGTACCAGAAGTCGACTGAGCTTCTTATCCGCAAGCTGCCTTTCCAAAGACTCGTCCGAGAGATCGCACAGGACTTCAAGGTTGGTCGGTCATCCATTGTCTTGTCAATTATTTCTAACGTCCGTCGTCAGACCGATCTTCGTTTCCAATCCTCGGCTGTATTGGCCCTTCAAGAGGCCAGTGAGGGTTAGTTTATTCCCTTGTCATAATGGTACGATCTAAGTTTGTATCCAGCTTATCTTGTGTCCCTGTTCGAGGACACCAACTTGGCAGCCATCCACGCCAAGAGAGTCACCATGTAAGTCTCGCATCCTTCTTGTCTACCCCGTCGTGCTTACACACCTTGCAGTCAGCCGAAAGATTTGGCTCTTGCTCGCCGTCTCCGCGGTGAACGTGCTTAAACGGCACAGCTTTCATGATCTTATTTATGTATGATGATATTTTCGTACATATGGTATTACAAGCTTCTATATGTCACCCTAATCGTCCCGGGTCTTGTCGTCTACTTTTTAGTTTCCCGTGGATAGTATGTTGTATGCGGACATGGATATGTGAATAGGTTGCGTGATTCTCGTGCGAGTCTGGTAACTATGATATCAACTTTGGCTTGAAGTAGCGACGACAAGCGTGTACTGTAGATGGAATTCCTATGGATAATGGTAGTATGAGATGGATGGCAATTCAGAAGGAATATGGGATGACAACACTGGCGATGCACAACTTCAATAAAGTGACCAATAAACTGTGGTAAGACGCAAGGTATGACGCGAACCGAATCCGTATATCAGAAACCCAACCAAGACATTAACCAAATGTTGAAGATCCATTATTACCCTTAATCGTCGCCGTCGTCGTCGTCCTCTTCCGATGCCGTGTGCACCGTCGCCACTCGTGGCGAGGGCTGGCGGCTGCTAGCAGTGGCCCGGCTCCGACTTCGGTGGCGCGGCGGATTCTCCAGACGCTGCTGTTGCTCGCGCAGCTCGAGCGCCGTCAACGGATAATTCGGTAAACACTTCAACTCAAACGTGCATGGCAGCACGTCCCCACAATGCTCCTTCACGAACGCATCGCTCGGGACGAGCCCTCCGAACCTCGACGTAGAGCCCAGCCAGTCCAGACGCTTCAGCCCTTCCCCAAGACGTCCCCCCGGCGCGTTTGAATCTGTAGACCGGTTGAAGCCGTAGCTCTCCCAGATTTGGCGTTTCCGAGCCGGGGATTGGTTCTCGTATTCCTTCTTCGCCACGTCCCCGTACAAGTATGTAGAGACGACGTCTAATACTTCGCCACACGTGACGCCCAGCTTGGGGTTCTGTGCGCGGGCGTTGATCATCCATGGGAACGCACGGGAGATAATCCGGATGTGTGACACACGCGGGTGGGTCGCTGGTGCGTTCCGACCTTTTATCCAGGATCGTTGGGATTCGGTCGTGCGGTAGCAGTTGCTGGTATGGAAGAGCATGTTCCATCGGAGATAATCGTCTTGTGCGTCTGTCGGTGGCGCAAGGAGTGGGTTCAGTCTGATGCTGGCGCCGAGGATCTTTGCCAGAAATGGTTCGATAACTGGCCCGTCTGAGCAATTGACAGGCTGCATCAGCAACGACCGTCGATTCGGAATCGGGGATCACGAGGACGTACAATGTGGTCCTTCAGCAAACGCATCCACTCGATCGGCATTGTTCATCCATCGGAATGCGGCTTCAGCTGTGTCTCCCGGCTGATTACCGGGGATTTTAATAGGTGGCGGCTGTTGAGTCGGATGCTGCCACGGCGTATATCCAGCATACGCCGGGTATGGAGTCATTCCTGGATGCATAGGCCATGCTGCGGCTGCAGGCGTAAATGGTCCCATCTGAGGCGGAGGCATCGGAGGCCACATTCCACCGGGAAGAGGCTGGTTGAAAGCATTGAATGCAGTTGGTGGGGGTTGCCATTGAGGTGGGTGCATCGCATTTGGGGGTGGGATCGCTCCAGGTGGTGCCCACGGTGTGCCCTGCAACGGGGCTGGAAAGCCTGTAAAGTCGGTAGAAACCTGAACACCCGGCCCCAGAGGCAGAGGATACCCTGCTGGTGGCACGGCGGGGGAGACAGGGAGGGCGGATGGCGCAGCATAGTAAGACCCTGGAGGCTCGTGACGCGTCTGGATAGCAGGTGTGTTGTGCACGCTTGGCATTGGTGGGATAAATGGTGTGCCGTTATATGGCGTTGAGGGATAGTACGGATAGTTCATAGGAGTTCGTGGTTGTTGAGTCCAAGCTGGAGCTTCCCGATTATCGAGCGTGGGGATGGGAGGTGGCTGGACTGCGCTCTCAGGCGAGGGCAAGGGAGGGATGAACGGGGTACTGGCCCCAGAAGGATTGTCGTATAGCATGTCGGACCTAATCATATATATATGTGCGCTTCAGATCAGTATACTGCAAACCTAGGTGGCACAAGGTACCAAATTAGTCGGGAAAGATGGATAGATTCAGAAAGGACCCACGGGAAGACGGGAAGTGTACGTTAGTGCTGATTATGGAGCAGGCTGTGACTCATACAACTGAACAACGTGATAGGTTGCTGAGTCCTGACAAAGAGATCGGATCAGGTTAATGAACAGCAACCGCAAGACTCGAAAAACGTACTCTTGATCCAAATTCTCGGACGATTCATGCAATTCGTGGCAGTTCAATTCGCTGGAAAAGCTCTAAACGAGCTGTAACGCCACTTCTACCTGTGCACGGCTGTCAGACGTGCAATGATGTGCCTGATAAGCAAATCCACAAGTAGTGCGGGTGAGCTACAGATGATTGGACGGAAAATTTAAAGAGGCGGTGGGAGATGGGAGTAGGATATGGACAGCCCTCGTGAGCCCGCACGCTCGATTGGGCAACAAACATTGTAATCGGTGGCTGTGTGCACATTACTACTACCACTACTACCGTTCTAGCAAAGGTGTTGGACGTCTACCTGTGGAAGGTAAACTCGCATTTTTAGAGCTAACCTGCGGTCGGGAAAAGGTTGCACAGGATAAATCATGAAAGGAAACCTATGAACAGTGCCCATGCGACCATATCGTGAGAAGTTCGTGCCTGTCGGCGCTGATACTATTCGGTGAGCCTATGACACGAGTTGGCGGACATGAAGACCCTACAAATCAGGCTCGATCTGCCCATTCTTCCAGATTCTTTCGAATAATCTTTCGAACTGGACCACGACGTACGTACGCCACCGCTAGCTCGCCTCAAGTTCAGCATTGACAAGTAGGCATAGCCTTTCGGACGAACGCGCCGCGAAAGGAAGACCATGTGTCTGTCAGCTCACGGTCGACGGTGCGCAATGCAACAAATCCAAGTTATTGTGGAGAATTTCAGCCCCGAGTTCAATCGCCATCCCAATGACGTTGATTGACACGCCACGGCCCCAAGCGATCAGCGGTCTTGGGAGGTATTAATTATACCGCTGAGATTGCGCCGGGTTCACCGTCGAGCTGAAACACCTTCTCAACCCGCACTCTGCCCGAACTCAGAATTCTAAATCGGGTTCCTCACTGACAGTTGTAACGTTACGCTTATGAAGCGAATGTCAAGTAGGTGGGGCAGCCTCCCTTCATTCCCAGTCGTATTCACATCCAACGATGTCGCTGCTGTCCATCGTACACTGGAACGACGCATACCGTGTCACGCCTCAGAAGATCTTCAAGAATGGCGACACAATCGATGTTACCCAATTCGCTGCCCTCTTAGATAAGATCCGAAGCAAATGGCCCATCAGATCAGATGGAACCCGCGACGGCCTCTCA
Organism: Zangia roseola; assembly: GCA_038090095.1. Taxonomy (NCBI): domain Eukaryota; kingdom Fungi; phylum Basidiomycota; class Agaricomycetes; order Boletales; family Boletaceae; genus Zangia; species Zangia roseola. Next base: position 7,965 of record JBBPMD010000888.1, on the reverse strand, counting down.
TTATTTTCCGGAGACTTGTTCTCGCCATCAGTCGAGAGTTCCATAACCCGAGGAAGCCACATGGTACGGCATGATTTCCACAATAGCCTTTTGATCGATGGCTGGTGTAGGTTCTGGTGATAAACGAACTTGCTCCCGATGTCGCAGTAACAGGTTTGTGTGTTGTCCCAGGACCTATGAAATTCTACTAACCAGACGCATTGTGGAATCGAGGAAATCACGAGTTTGATTTCGGTTAGGATTGCTTCCATTCTGTTGATGATTTTGTTGAGATGCCTATTTCTAGGATACCCACACCTTTTCAAATTAGTCAATGACACGAAGTTTGTAAGTCGGATCCCAATGCGAGTTTCCTGTAAACTGGCTCATTCTCGTTTGAGCCTTGGCTTCTGAGTAACGTGATCGACGAAAATACCGACAATGTCCCGGATGGCCTACACCCCTTCTATGTGCTAGAGAGGTCAGGTGTCAGAGTGGGGATCATCGGGCTGCTCGAAGAGTTTGTATTCGTTCCGCTTCAAGAACCATACCTTACGCTCCTCGGATCCATTACAGAGATAGTATAAGCACAATCTCGGCATGGCCACCCAGCTTCAAGTACCAGGACATGGCAAAAATCGGGAGAGAATTGTCACGACGACTTCGTGGGGAACATCAATGTGACCTTATCATCGCGTTAACTCATGCTCGGTAGGGTCGCGTTTCGTGCACATGAAGTTATCGCTAACACAATTTTGTAGGGTACCGAATGTAGTGGCATCACTCTTCGAAACGCATAGATGTGTTTACCCTCGTTACATCAGGACATTCAACTAGCCAAAGATTTACTGGCCTTGTCTCCCTCTGGTCAAAGCACTCGATCGATCGCTGGTGAACACGGCGTAGATGTCATTTTGGGCGGCCACGACCACCTTTACTTTGTATCAAAAGGCGTGACCACTTGGGAGGGGTATGACACGCGGGAGCCGAGCACCGGATCTGAAATGGTCACCGACAACGTATTAATAGTAAAGAGCGGAACGGACTTTAGAGACCTGAGCGAGCTTACACTAGAGCTCGAGGATACCCCACCAGGTAACGTGAGGAAGAAGTTGATCAAAGCTGTACACGGTGCACATCAGCTCCTCATTTCGGTCCTGTGGAAGCTGACGCTGAGCCTCTGTACTGATTTACAGGCAAGCGTCATGAAATCCGGCCCGGTATGCCGTCCTCAGCAATTCTCCATAAAATTATTGCAGACGCACTGCCATCTGTATCCCAGGCATTGACGGTACCTGTGTGTATCACCGAGGTGGAACTGGATCTTCGATCTCAATTCTTGCGCACGGAAGAGGTATGGCAGTCCGTCACACAGTTAGTCCACACTTATATTTCCATTACAGCGAGCGGCAGCAAATTGGTTCGCAGACGTCTTGAGACACGCCTATGACGATATACTGCGTACGAAATATGGGAGCGGCTCTGGCGGGGTCCTCGTATGTTCCGGGACGCTACGAGGAGATTCAAAATATCCTGCAGGTGCGTGTCTGGGAATGTTCCATTTCTACACTTCATAAACACCTTTGAAGGCGAAATCACTCTGGGGAACATCCTGGAGATATTACCTTTTGATGATCCCGTTGTCGTGCTGGAGCTAGACGGGGATTCCTTGTGGAATGTACTGGAGACAGCGCTATCCACGCACCCTAAACCAGACGGGTATGTAGCGTCCTGTTTTTCTTGTCGATGTTGCCTGAAGCCTTCGGCTGACGTATAGAAGCTTCCCCATTGTGTCTGGCTTGCGCGTCTCGTGGGACTCTCGTCTCCCACCGGGTCAGCGTATTCTTGGCATATGGTTGCTACAGGATGTGCCAAACGCTACTTCAGAGAGTCCCGGTGCAGCTACGCCCGTACTCGTAGATGGCGAGTTCATCAAGAGAGAGAGAAACGGGCGAACATACAAGATCGTCACGAGAGAGTATATGGCTACCGGCCATTGTGGATACACAGCTCTTTTGGGGCACAGATATCTGATCGATGGCGACGTTGGGCGGCCGATGAGCGGCCTCGTTCAGGAGTACTTGCATGGTAGGTGTATCAATTCGCGGGTCAGATCGATGCAGCGTCTCATGGGTTTCCCTCTTACTCCTAGGAGTCCGTTCGCGCGAAAAGGAACAAGAACATTCTGATCCGGTTGGTGTCGTCAGGCGACAGGTTAACCATCCGAAAACGGACTCGGAGGGGCAGAACCTCTGGCCCAAGCTTGTTCAAAGGTGCCATAGCGCCGTCCTGAACGTGTCACGAAAACTGTACTCTGGAGCACAGCGACAGGATATCATCACATATCCAAATGGTACTGAGGACCACGATGGGAAACATAGTCGGCACACGAGTGAAGTGCAGAAGAGCGGTAAGGATGAGCTCGAGTCAATGCAGGCGTTCAAAGGGGATCTATGTGTAATTCGTCCGAGAGTGGATGGAAGGTTCAGGGACGTGGCAAGAAGTTAAAAGTAATTACCCTCAGAAAATCTGGATCGAGGCACCGGAGTCTGTCACGATGATGGCTCCTCAAATTCAGTTCCTATGTTTATCCTGCACCACATCCGCCCCGAGACCTCGGGAACCGATATCCCATGCGACCAAAGTGTCTGGCGCCTGAGGACGAGACTTGGTTCGTGGCATCCCTCGAAGGGTTGAAATGGTTGCAAGGAGTTTCTACTGAACGATATACAGATCAAGGTATAACATGAGCGTAGCGTCCAAATGATTACGAAGCTAAATTCATCACGAAAATATTTGGGGCTTTGAATCCAAGGCGGGAGGCGGTGTAGTGATCCTTCTTCGACAGCCCTTCGAAATAGATCTTGTCCCTGAGCCAGTCTGTGAAGCGGTGCATCAACATGTGTATATGAAATAGATCACACGCGACACGCACCAACCCGTCTGTAGCGGTTAGGCTGTGGCGTGTTATAATACATCGCCCCAGGCCACCCTCCACTCGACTGGTTGTTCTGAGCTACTCGCTTGACCTGCTCTTGCAAACGCGGTGGAAGAGAGGAAAACTCTCCTTCCGTGATGTGATTCTCGGTGTATCTAGTTCCGCGGAATCAAATCGTCAGTCGATCTGTTGATCGAGCCCGAACAAGCGTTGGAAACGGACTCTTTCCATATCGCACCGCAGACGTCGCCCGTGGTGACACCTCGATCATTATGAACGATCGTGCACCATGGGCTGAGTTCGGTGATAATGATGAGGTCTGTGACACGCGGCAGTGTGGCGGGTTCGTCTTTCGCAGTGAAGGGTATGTCACGATCTCTGGCTTCACTGTTGAATCCTCCAGTGGACCCTGAGAGAATAACAGAGTGATGAGGGATTCAGCTCGTCCATAGGGGAATTCACCGTACCGGTGACAAGGTTGAATATGAGGTGGAAAGAGCCATCCGTGCCTTGGAGGATAGGGTGCAGTTGAAGCTCGGTGCTGAGTAGGTAGAGATCTGTTTGAGATAACACTGGGCCATCTTTTCCAAGGAATACATTGGATGGTTGTTCAAAGAATTATATCATCGTACTCACAGCTAGCACCAGCGGCCCATTTGCTCACTGTATCGACCATGCCAGCGTTACAGTATCCGTGTGACGTCCGACGTGTCCAAAGGATCTATGAGGATTAATTGGAAAAGAAACCAGGGGATTGAGGACGCTGTAAGACCAAGCTGTTGAAGTAGAGGATAATACACAGCCGACTTTATAGTAGTGCCTGGCATGATCAACTGTGGCAGTGCCACTTGGGCGATTAGATTAGATCAGATTGAGTCATTCAACACAGCTCAGTCCACAACCTGACACATCACCACGCATCCAGCTCGACCTCAAACCATGGCTCCTAAAGGCGGTAACGTAAAGAAAGAGAGTGGCCGTGCCAAAAAGGCAGAGAACGAGGCGAAAAAACAAGAGGCGGCAGCCGTACAAAAGGTACGATCTCGTTGTTCTGTGTCTACAGCCAGCTAATCCTGTGCGACTCTTAAGGAAAGCAAGGAGGTTGACAAATGGTCTGAAGGTGCCAAGTCAAGTAAAGGGAAAGAGGAGAAGGAGGCGAAGCGTCGTGAGGAGTTGGCACGCAAGGCGGAGAACGCGCGTTTACTTGCTGAAGAGGAGGCGGTACTGCCACCGAAGCCTAAGAGCACACCCAAAGCTGGGGCTAAGAAAGCTGCCAAGGATACCAAGCCTGCAGGGCCTGGCGCAATCGCTGCGGATGGAGATCTCGGCGGGGCATCCGAGAAGTCAAAGGACGATCCCCAGGAAGGAGTGGAATGCTATGCAGCGACCGGAATTGATAATGCACTCGAGCTTCTCGAAGTTGTCACTGCCAAGATGGACAAAGCAAGTGTTGGTCAGCAGGCTGCTGGCATCGAAAGGCATCCAGAGGTTCGTCGACGTCGCCTGTTGTCTCACATGCACTCATTCGCTTCCTCTCCTCGCAGCGGAGGTTCAAGGTTCGTTCGTTGTTGAATACCTCCCCATGCGAGATTCTCAGGTAAGATACAGGCTGCTTTCGAAGCTTACAAAGAAAGAGAACTTCCGAACCTCAAAGTCGAGGTACGTGCTTCCTGAGGGTTAGTGCCGTGCACTGCATTGATATTCGTTTGTTAGCATCCTGGCTTGCGATTACAGCAGTATCTCGTCAGTTCCACGTCCACATCGCATTTCGATCAATTCAAATCCACTAACGGTATCACATCACAGGACTTGTTGTACAAGCAGTTCCAGAAATCTGCCGATAATCCGTGAGCGTGACGCGTGTCCACAGATGCACAGCCCGTTAATCGTTATTACGCAGATTCAATCAAGTAACTGTTACTTATGATGCATCCAAGGATGAGCGGACGCACGCTCTCAAAGAGAAGCAGGATGCGGTGAAGAAGAAGATGCGGGTGGAATCAGATTGATCCTGGACTGGAGCTCAAATCTGCTCTATAGTCGCAGAAATTAGGTGCATCAGATGTTAGTTCATAACCATGAAGAAATTGCAATCAAAATTTCACGCACTGGAGGCGCCTTCAAAATGAAACATAGCAACGCAGTGACATTGAGGACACGTTGGTTCGCTTAGTGACTTCTAGAAAACATGCCACCCAGGCAGTTCGGTTTCGTCTGGAATATGAGGGCATCAGAATATGACACAGCCTTCCCCAAAGGCTTCTCCGCTGCCGCAGTTAGACTTTATGTAAGCCAACTTGGAGTATAAAGACCACAGCGACCATCCAAAAGTCGAATTACCATTCACCAATGCCATCGATATCCATCATATCAGCCGATTCGCTCCCGCATTCACCCGCATACGCGCCAACGAGAGGACCGGAGCCAACGAACACACTCCTGATAACGCAGGTACCCCGAGACTTTTTCCAGCCAGTGATTCTAGAAGCACTCCGCGATTTCTTTGCTCTATACGGCGAGATCAACCATTGGGCACCTTTATCTTGTTTTTCACGAATCATCGTGGTTTACTGTCACGAAGACTCTGTAGAGCAAGCGAAGCGAAGTTGTGATCCACTTATCATCCAACCCAGCCATGGGTGAGCGGCGCACGTTTCCCTGCCAGTGACGTTGCTCACCAGATTTTCAGTCTCCCCACGACTCTGCGAGTATTCCGGGCTGACCGGAGTCCATTAGTTACTCGGTCACCACCTTCTGACGACAACTTCCTGAGACCTCCACCGGTGGAAAAGAATTTCTTGATCTCTCCTCCGGGATCACCACCAGTAGGCTGGGAACCAATTCGGGAGGACCCCCCGAACAGGATGACGCTGGCAGATGATTTGATCATGGCATTGAAGAAACTCCAACTGCGAGAACGGCACGGGGGCAGAGAGGTGTTACTAGAGCCCGAGGAGGGTGTTGGCGTTGGCGTATACGTAGAGGACGCTGACGAGTCCGACAGCGAGGAAGATGGCGACGATGAAGTGGATTGGGACTATGGGTCTGTTTCTCCGTCGTGCTTGAGATGGAAGCCTGCACCTACAGCTATGCCTCCAATGCCTGTCACCCTCCTATGATAGTGGTGAGTTGACTTTCTTGTATTCTTTTTCCAGGGATGATATCTATCAGACCTGTTCCGAGCATCTGGCTGCGGAAAACATGTATTGCCTTATTTCTCTGATTGACCACCTCCGAGTCGCATGCTGAACGATCGCTGACTTGTCTGCGATTTGCAGGTGATCTTACTATAGCTTGTATTTTTCACTCTTTGCATGGACCATGGATGTACTATATTGCAAGCCGATACGTTCAAGGGACACTCGATATCACTCAAGTATATGTATGTAGCAGAGTATGAAATAGAGTATGTTGGCACAGCCACTATCGAGATAAAGTTGTTATTGTTCTTGTGGTCATTGTTCTTGGTTGACCAGCAACGGTCCTTTATTCTCCGCACACAAAAAGAAGGATGTCTGGCTTTTCTCTTCTTCTTGTACGTTCATTACGCTCTTTCATTCGTCCGACATGTTGTCGAGTTTCATTGCCATTGCACTTGCATTTGGCGCAACTGCAGGTGAGCTCCATGCAATCTCCACCTGGTGATTACTTGCTAACCCCCTCAAGTTGCGCAATCTGTTTCTGTCGTGTGCATTGCTGGTCAATGCCTCGAGGGTTATTCGAATACCACTAGTAAGCCTCCTTTCCTGACGAAGTGTCCTGGTACTCAGTCTGCCTCCCCAGTTGGCACTACCTTGTCCGCCTCAGGACAGTCCACTCCCGTTCTTTTACTCCCTGGCCAATATACGTCCTCGACGAATCCCCAACTTTTACACGACCTTTTAACGTCCTCTTCGGCTTCCTTATCCCCGTCAGCTGGATTCACAAACTCCACTTCAAAGTCACCCGTCTCATTACCACTCACGGTTCAACTTCAACCGGGCATCGGGGTCTACCCACAGCCATTGTATTCTGGACAGGGATCCTACACTGCCCTCCCCACGTCTCCGTTTGCAAATGCATCCACGTTGGGCGCGTCATCACTGGCGCTTTCTGGAAACGTCTGGGCAGAGGTTTCTGCAGGTAGCAACAGCCGACTCATACTCTGGAACTCGATCCCCGATGTCAGCCAACTCCCTCAGACTGTCTCTGGTTCGCTCTCTCTTTTGAACTTGCAATCCTCTGCCTGTTCGCCACCATGCTCTGGCAATGGTGTTTGCTCTGCCTCGGGTACCTGCACGTGTCCAACTGGTTTCAATGGCACTTCTTGCGAATCGTGCGCTTCTGGTCATTTTGGCCCTACGTGCAAGGCTTGTCCGTCCGGCTGCACGTCGTGTGATGATGGCATAACTGGCACTGGGCGCTGTCTTTCTCCGATCGTGACGAATCCACCATCGAGCTGTAATTGCATCAATGGGGAGTGTGGTTCCAATGGCCAATGCACTTGCCTTGTGGGTTGGACTTCCGCTTCCAACGGTACCCTGTGTGCTGCTTGCGCTCCTGGATTTTTCCTTGGCTCCAACGGCAACTGTCAAAGTGAGTATGCTCCCAATATTTCCCAGCACGTGTTTCTGACTCCTGCTACAGTCTGCTCGCTTGGCTGTGCTGAATGCGCAGATGAATCAGGTGATTGCATCACCTGCAAATCTGGCTATACTCAAGACGCCAATGACCGTACGCTTTGTGATGCTGTTTCACAACAGACTTCCGGTGGGACCACGTGTCCTTCGGGTAGTTACAGTGCCGGGTCTTCATGCCAACCTTGTGCTCCCGAGTGCCAGACCTGTACTGGAGGCACATCGAACAATTGTGTTATCTGCGCCTCCGGCACATACCTGTTGAATGGTACTTGCGTGCAAACGAATAGTGGCGGTGTTTGCCAGAGTACATCTCTTATCGCTAATAATAACAAGCACGAATGCGACAGTGAGTGCCACCTTCTCCGCATTTGGTTCCCGTTGACCCAGTTCGCACAGGTTGTGGATCCAAGTGTACTTCTTGCCAAATTT
>JBBPMD010000887.1:0-11892 GCA_038090095.1 Zangia roseola | reverse complement strand
GTAAAAAGGAGACACAGAAGGAGCTCCGTAAGAAAGGATCATCCCAGGTAAAGAAAGAGGAGTGATGTCATCGTAGTAAGAGTCGAAGGACATAGGGGATGTTCGCCAAGATGGTTCCGGAAGTTCCATTGGTACTTCCATAGTTTCCGCTTCCGGAGAATCCGGATTTTCTGTAACAATCCTTTATTGGAGTATACCATCTTGTGCTCTACTCTATAGCGCTGTCTACAGTTCTCGCTTATCCTCTGTGCCTTAAATATTGCATTAACGCCGACAAGGTGGAATGGCAACGGAGCAGACAAGGTGGCAGTTGTTCCGATTATGGGATTGATTGTAAGTGCGTGCTGACCTTTATAGCTAGATCCAATAAAAATAATCATCTCCAGGGGACACTGCCAATATCTGCATGATGAACAAGCAATGTTGTACTTCCCTCTTTGAATAAGATATTTCATGGTTTCTTACAGGATGGTCTAGATATTTAAACACATTCGAGGTGCTCTGGTCGTATAATCATGGTGTTTCTCTCTTTTTTCAGCAATGACCCAGCTGACAAAGCTTATTCGCTCAACCCACTTGCCCCGTGTCTATCTGTTGACCATGAAGCATCACAGGCTCAGCCTGACGCAAATGTTGCCTGTGAGTTTCTCTGACTTTATGAAACTTGTTTTTAAGTGTTGCAGTCAATGCTTGGTCACAGAGTCCTTCCTCTGACGTCCCGGGTGATGTAGATGCTGCAATGTCTACACTCGATGATGTCAGAGAAGCTGTGGACGATGAGGTCCCTATGGAATTTGAGACTGAGTCGTCTACCATGCTGGGTGCGCTAATCTCTGATAATGACGCATCGAGCTCATCGATGCTCGGTTTCAATCCTTGGAGTTCATCCGTCCGCAAGTGGGACCAGATAGGTGGCGATGTGTCAGAAACAGTAAGTAGCTGTTATATTCATAGATGCTGCTTGCTGAATGATATCCCCAGTCTGTTGTGAAGAAATCAGGCAAGGTATGCGTTATCATAAGCAGTTGGTACTCGCTGAACTACAAATGAGCAGGGTGCCAAGGTAATGTTAGTTGAAGTTGATGAATCCAACACGCTTCGCTGAGACATGTATGCCTTGAAAACACGTTTTCAAAAGTCGTCTACAGCATTTGGGGTATGGGCATTAGGTCAATTTTATTACTGTTGATGAAATAATTTATGAACCCTACAGAATAACTTTTTACAAAAACAGAAGATGTATCAAGCAGCTGTGGTTCAATACAAGAACCAACAGCAGCAGCATACTGCACGAATTACTGAGTTGGAGAACCAGAAGGAGAAGATTATGGAGGAGAGACAGAAGACGATTGCTGCGCTTACTGATCAAGAGTCGAAGGTTACCCAGCAAGAGACAGAAATCCGTCTACTCAAGAAGAAGATTGCGGATGGGGAGTATCGGGCACAACCTCATGCAGAAAGAAGTGGGGTTGAAGCGATCGTTCAAAGAATGAAGGTAGGTCCATTCCCAGGTGCCAAGGTTTTCAGGCTTATTTTAATCTCTTGTTAAGGCCGACCAGGAGTCTGAAATTGCGGCCCTTTCGCAGAAATACGACATAGCTCTCCAAAAAATTCAAGTGAGTACAACATAGTGCAGTCACCCTCCCTGCTCATGAAAATCATAAGCGTCTCGAGAATACTTCATCACTGAGGCCCCGGAAGGACTCAGAAGATATTATGCACCAACATTCGCTGATTCCTCCTGACCTTGGATCAAGAACATCTCACACCAATAGATCGCAACAGTTTTCCCCTGGTGACAGACTTGTCGGCATATTTGTTCGTGTCTTATATGACTCACTGCCTTCTACTGATCATCTGGTAGGAAAGTACAACCACTGCCAAGACTCCTCGCCAATCTCACACTTCAGAAGTACTCCGCAAAGTTTCCCAAGTTGATGTTCCAGTTTCTGTTGATGTTGATTCGGACAGTGACTTCCCTGGCTCTTCTCAGACTGTCATTCCATGGCAAACTCCCCCTGTTTGCCCATCTTACACTTCCACAACAATCCACCAAACTTCCCAGCCTCATGTCCCAATATTTGTCTCCAGAGATTCAGATGATGAACTCCCTTCTGTCATTCCGTGGCAAACTTCGTCAATTCACCCATCTTCCACGACAATCCAGCAAACCCCCCAACCCAATATCCCCATCTTCATCCATGAATATTCGGACGACGAACTCTCTGACCCTCCAGTCATCCCATGGCAAACCTCTTCGGAACTCCCTCACCTTCCAGTCTCCCCAAGACGAGCTTCTTCCGGTGCCAGGCTAGCAGGTATCTATGTAGGTATCTCAGCCTGCACAATGCCCATTCTTGCTCATGACAGTCGACAGGAAAGTGACAAACCCTTGCCCCCTATGAGATTTGCTGGTACCTACATACATATTTAGACCTATGCTACTTCCCTTACTCATGAGTTCTGCAGGGGAGCCCAGAGACATCCCATGCCTCCGCTCCGCTGGACCAAGATTATATCAAAGGGATCGCGGAAGAGGTCTGTAAGGCATTTGGGAAGAAATCTTCAAAATCCCCCATGCTACCAAAAAGACGATCAAGGGCTGTCTTCAAGTTAAAGCAAGAGATTGCGATGGATGAGGAACAGAGTGCAAACCTAGTAAGTCCCTCCACACATTGCCTGCTAGTTGGATTTTTATTTGCTCTAGGAACGTGTTTGCGAGCTCTTCAAAGAGGCCTTTGGCACCACCTCCGATGATGACTTTTTCCTCATTCCTGGGGTTTCTCATCAACAAGTCCAGGCATTCGAGAATGGTGGTATAGGTCCCGATCCCGATAACTTGAAGTGGGACTACAGGCGACCAGTTACATCCGATTGGAATAAGGTCGTCGTCTCCCACTTAGTTCAGCAGCTCAAGCAAATGGAATGTAACAAACAGTGGTCGATGGAACCAAGATCTGATGAATATTGGGTCGATGCAATCAGTCAGAAGTTTACCCGCATCAAAACCCGATTGTCGGCAGGGAAACCATGTATTCTCAACAATTCTGTTGAAACGGAGCGGGAGATTTCCGCGCGACTAGTCAGGGACAAAGAACTCAAGTTGCAGAAGGGTCAGAAGGATGAGCGAAGGTTCAGTGTAAGTTTTACTTCTTTGTTGCTAATCCTTCATATCCCCTAATTCGTATCCCCTAATTGATATAAGAAATACTGGCGTCGTTACAGTATCACCAAAACTCTGGCAGAACTGAAGACGGAGAGGGACAAGGATGATGCTGTGGTATGGAAATTCCTATTCAACATCACGAAGATACTTGGCACCGATGGAATGAGCTCCGATGAGAGCGGCGATGAAGATATGGAGATGGTATTTTACACTCATACGATGCCATGGAGGAGGGATATTAAGAAGGAACTAAACATCATAGACACTCAGCATTTGCAAGAGAAGCAGATTTTCTCTCCCAGGGGGGCAAAAGTCACAAAACGCACTCGTAGCGGTTGTTACGATCACAGGATCTACACATGAATCTCCCGATTCCATCTTCCATTCCTATAACATGAGGTATACTTCCATTCTACCACACCCTCATGTAATCCTCATGGTACACACATGTGCCGATACATCGGACACTTACATATTATTGTATGACTGTGCACTTACCTTACTTAGCTACCCTCTACCCCAGCACAGCCATCCTGTATAGTATATAAGTAGTTCACTGTGGACCTTAAGTCCTCAGTTCTTTTAATCTCAGAAGTCATCCCTCATATCTCTTGCCCAAGACTTAGCAATCGCTACTCGTGTCATCTTCGATACTGGACTACGGTGGGCTCTGCCCGACAAACCCGTAACAAGCCGCTACGCGTCTTGATCCACGAGCTCTATCAATACGCCACACAAACCCCTAACGCACCGGACGACTTGGCTTGTTTCAGCAGTAATCTGTCCTCACGTCCTCCGCTTGATGGCTTACCCCGATCATTCTATGACACTCAGTGGCTTGGTGAAAACCCGGATGCTGTTACAAACGCTCCAATTCCACTCTTTAACCCCTATGAATACTTCATTCCTCGCATGCAAAACCAAGTCACTTTCTAGATCATGTGACCTACACGTGTTACGCCTCATGCCAAACCTATGCTCGGAATACAATCCTATTGGCTGCCACACAAAGCATTGCCACAGGACTTCTCGTCCAATAGGATATGATCCAGACCACATGACGAACACATGCATCAAAAGGCAATGCGCCTTATCTATGACTCACTCGCACAGCCAATGAGGCAGTGTGCTTCCTATGACTCATGATGACATTTATCCAATAGCATAACAGACTCTTATCTACGCACGGACCAGTATGTACAAATAGACACAAACATTGTAACAGTATATAAACCCCAATGACAGGCCAGAGAACTCCAGTAAAGTTCTCTTGGCGATTTCCCCTAAAGACTTCTGATAAAGGGATTGACACCTCTAAGGACATAATCCTTCACTCGCTCCTCATTCACAACTCCTCCACTTCACTACGAACAGCTCATCCATTTAGGGTTGTTTCAGATGCACCATCTGAGGAGATATTCCCCTGGATGTATATTGTCACTAGATAGATCAGCGACATGAATGTAATCATTACCCCTTATCTGACTTGCAATACCCACTCATCAAAACACAACAAGTGGACTATGGTCGCCTGTTGATCACCCCCTTATTGCCCCCTCATCGAGTATTTACTTTTGAGGAAGCTTAAAATAAAAACTTTTGATATCGCTTTTAAAGAGGATAAAATATATTATTTTGACGATCTTATCATTTCTCTCATAATAATTTATAGTAAATGATATTGTAGATCCGTCAAAATAAAATATGTTATGCGTGGTATCAAAAGATTATCTTATCATGGACATTTTGGGTAACACAACAGATTTTCTTTTGTTCCCCTTAAAATTTCCCACAACAGTTATACTCATGAGAAACATGTTGAACTGTGCGAAAATAAAATATATTACAGGCCCCATAATGGAATTGTAAGATATAATATGTTGAATTACACTCTCAATTGCATAAAAACGGCCTCAAAATGTTGAAAAACCCGATGTGTCATGGAGCTGGACACGTTTTATGTAACAGTGCAATCGCATGAAAACGGGACATCGCTAAGCGAGGATGGGTGGAAACAATAAACCTAGACAACCAATTGGTGGAATTGACTCGGACGCGGACCCTCAATCTTCCGGCTTCAGGTGTCCGACGTCCATCATATCAACGTGCATTGGTTCCATTCGATGGCACGTTGTAATGTGGTGTCTGGTTGTTGCTGGCCAACGTGTACTACCGGTCCACCGGAAGTTTGCATAGCAAGGGAACTCGTACCGGAGTACTTCTTGAGTATTGTCAGGGGCATGGCACACTAGTACAGAGGTTGGTACGAGACCAGGGCATGGCTAAGCGACGGGGACTAGAAGCATAGATCTGGACAAGATATGATGAATCAAAATGAAGATGAGGGCATATGTGCTATCCGGCGAAAGGCAAGAAATAAGATCGTGAAATTTTGCTGAATGGTGAAGTAGGGTTAATGCAGATCTCGCTCCATGACCTGTATAGACCAGCTATCTCGGTACCGTGCGGGCTCTGGATAAGTGATATTCAATGGCGTAAAGGGGCGAAGCGGAGGGAGCATCGGTAAATTTCCGATTGATCCACGGTCCACAGTTGACCGCAAGCCATGCGAGGATTCCAAGGCCGAGCGCGCTGGGGCCTCGAATGGCATCGGTAATGATAGGGGGGCGGATGGCTTTGAATACCCGAGACGACGACATACAAACCAAAGGCTTTACTATAGAACTCTCTCGCCTCCTGACCCCAACCAAGGAGCGCAGAAATGACAAACGCACAAAGAACAAAGAACCACCTAGTCGATTCTAATCCGGTAGCTTCGAGAGGTACACTCTGCCAGACCACGTCAGGGTATTCAGTGATTTGAGAAAAGTCTGCATGTATCCAAGTCCACGAATATGGGACAAGATCATTCCCCATCAAGTCCCGATCTGTTCAAAGATCATGAAACGCCTGCCTTGTACAACGTACACTGTTTTCTATGAGATAGAGTTCTGCGGTGTCAGTTGAACGGAACACGCTCACTCCACGCCATCACAACACATGGAAACCCAAACCCGATCGAAATGTCTACAATTATTTCGCGTCTCTTCTACTCAGAAAGTCAAGCAAAATTTACATATGCTCTGGGATGAAACTCGCCTCAGTGTCTCTAGCAGAGACCCTCTGAAATTTTGTGATATAGTAAAGGCGGCGGATGATACAGAGTGCTGATGCGGGTATCCCAACACTAGCTCCGATGATATAATGTGCGCCTAAAGAACAACCTATTAGATTGACTGTAAGATTCAGTAAATATTCTGACATATGTCACACCACACAGGCGCCCAGTTCATCACATTGGCATCCCATACGATGGAGTTGATGCATAGCATGAGGCATCCAAAGCTGGTCCAAAGCATGTACATGCAGGTCCCCGTATTCCATGCTAAATCAATGCTTGTCAACTACCGCCAAATAGGACAGGGGAAACTTACACTGGAGATGCCAAGGCAATGGGAGACCCGCCAAAAGGAAACCCACGAAGGAAAATACAGAAAATAGAGGGTTTGGGGGAACTTCTGGCATAGAGTCTTGGGACCACGATAGAATCATTCGCACATACTTATGTACTGTGGGGTAAGCCTCGTCCGAGTGGCGGGTATCACCTACTTTGAGATTGATGAGGCGGCAATAATGATCTTGCAGAGCACGTGCACCTTACTTCAAACACGATCGCCAACACAAATATTGGCCGAATAGTTTGAACTGTCCGCCTACAAAGACATTCATGTCCAGCCTGAATACCCAAAATGAAATCTGCAGGCTCACCTTCAATCTTCGGCCCTTGTAAGATTCTCGTGCCCACTCTTTCGTTCACGCACGGGGACGGTTATGAGTGATTATTGATGGATTTGTGGGGTCTGGCTATGCAACCCTCATGGCAATAGATCAAACAAGTAGGCTAAATGGATCGTGAGCAATATGCGATCATGATGCCACAACGAGATAAAACATCGAAGATCGAAGGCGTGGTTGTACAGTGGGCAACTGCCATGAGTCCTGTGTCAGCATCCTTGCGTCTGGTAGCCAACAATTACAATATTGCAACGACTGGCCGAGAGGAACAAAAATGAGAATGACCACCGCAGGGATCGAACCTGCAATCTCCTGATTCGTAGTCAGACGCGATGCCATTTCGCCAGGCGGCCGATGGAGAGCGGGATAACCCGTGATCATATGATCGTGGACAGCCCGGGGACTGAAACCACATGAAAATCCGACTCATGGCCAGCTTCAACCTCCCCGTCTGGTTTCAGTCTGATGCACGTTTAACTTCCATATACCATTTACGACTTCGTTCACTACTATTTTTTTCTACGTCGTCAATAGGAAGTCACGTCTAATTGCTCGCACTTCTGCCTCATTACAGGGACCTTCTTTGCCTTTCATACACCGCCTTTACTCATTCGGATGCTGGCCGGGTCAATCTCCCCGCGTCCCCGGCCTCCTGCCAAGTCCCGGCGTCCTTCTTCTCGGGTCAAATCATCTCCACCTCCTCCATACCGTCCCTCCCTCCCGGACGAGCTACTCCCATCGAATGGGCATGGCAAACACCCTACTGAATCGCTCCGGAGCGACTGGCCTCGCCTTTCCTTCGCCCCGCCATCAGAAGACTGGAACGATCAATCGAGAGAAGAACTCTCCGATCTCCTTCACAAGGCCGACGAAATCATTAAAGATCGCGAACTCGGTGCGTGCTCGCTTTCGACACCTCTACCACCAATCCTCTGACCTGCAGCGAGCTCAGAGCTTACCATGACCAGTGTGGTCTGTAAGACCTTGTACGAAAACAACCTGGAGTTGAAGAGTCGGCATCAAGCGTTGTTGGCTCGCTTGCCACCTTCTCCCGTGTCGTCTTCGCCAGCGGGCTCGTTGAGCCCCTCGCCCGCGTCCACCGACTCACAGTTACCGCAGTCGCCGCATTATTATAGTGCAGACGAAGCGTCTCCCAACGCCAGTGTGCAGATTTCACGTCTTGGACCACGTCATCGTCGGGTCACTGTCTCCCCTGCGGATTTGGCCCTGTTGTCAGACCAGAATGCCGAACTTCTCGCCAAACTCGAAAAACTTGAAGCCGAGTCTACTCAAGCTGACCAGGCGGGTCGAAGGAAACTCCGGAGTCTGGAGAAGGAGATTCAAGGGCTCCGAGACGAACTCGAAAAGACGCGCGCAAAGAGCGACGAGCTCGAGCAAAAGGCGAGGGTCTTTAGTGAGAGTGCTGCCGTGAGAGAGGCAGAGGCGGGTCGAAGAAGACGGGAAAGGGAGGAGAGATTGCGTGCACTGCGAAACAAGGCCGAAAACGGAGATCAGGAAGATGAAATGAAGGATTTCGCCCCACGCGGTGTGCCCTCCGGCTCCAAGAATATGTTTACACCAAGACGTAGGCACATCTCAGATGCCATCGTTCGGCCGCAACGTGTGGACAGCCTTGACGAACGACCAAGAAGTGTGACGTTACGGCCTGGACACTCGCGATCTGTCTCCCTATCTCACCCTCCCCGATATCCACAGTCAACGCAACCCCCAGGGACCTTAACCCACGAATACGCTCTGGTGTCTCAGCTCCTGCACAAGATACAGGAACTTGAGGAGACTAATACCCAGATCACTGAACAACAAGCGCGGACGGTGGTCCAGTTACAGACGGTACAGAAGGATGCTACGAGCCTCCGCCTTGCTTACGAGAGCCTGGGGGACGCGGAGGGTGTCGAATGGATTACTGAGGAAAGTGAAGGGAGCCCCAAAACTGCAGAAGACGAAGTGAATGAAACTATCCGATTTGCCAGCCTACGTCGTACTCTTTCAGCCGACTCGGAAACTTCCGTCGATTTTTCTGGTGGTATCGATGTGGATATGCGGAGTAGTTTGAAACCGCCTACTCTTCCGGATCATATTCCTTCGGTCTTTCATTCTAAAGTGCGGCGCTCGGTCGTTGGTCTTTTTGACTCGCCGCGAAAGGGGGTGTCGTCTCCAGTTTCAACTGTCTCTGGAACCGCGACCCCGGTGCTTGATATGATGATTCCCGGTTTACCTCCAGTACCGTTTGTGCCCCAGCCAAGCAATACGTCCACGAGTTTTTCGTCCCGATCCTCATCACCGGATCTGTCACCAAGCGTAGCAGGGAGTGTATCTCCTGCCCCTGAAGATGTCCCTCGTCGTCCCACGCTCGACAGCGAGCTCGGGGCCGCATTTGATGGCCAGTGGGGTGGCCATCTGGGGCAAGACGGCAGTTTCGATGATTTCCATCTCCGAACCTCGAGCATTGTTACCTTGTCGTCCGTCGGTCCTGATGCTGAAAGCGCTGGAAATACAGTATCCGTTTCAGCCTCTCGTACACCATCAAAACCAGAGCGCTGCTCCCCTGGGTTTGCGCCGGTGACATCAATTTCCGGAAGAAGCATGGCACTTCAGCCAGGTGCTTGGCAGGAAGATCAACGGCATGGTAGCCCGAGCAAGTCGGATTCCCAGCCAGGTTCTCCCGCTGACAAGAAGCGCCGAAAGTCGCAAACGATACGCATGCGGGCTACTCACTGGAAGGAAGGACGATTTGGCGGGACGCTTATCCCCGTAGATAAGCCCGGTCATCTGGACATCAGCCGACCTTCAACACCCGTCCCTGAACGACTTGCTAGTGCTTTCGAGGCAATTGTGGACACGATGAATCGGAGCAAGGCCGAGCTTGCCATATCACAGGATGAAATCGATGGACACATGTCGGCGGTTGCGGTGCGATCGAAACCACTGAGACAGCGGGGTATCGTTGCTTTCGTGCTGGAGCTTTGGTTGTGGTTGCAGTTTGCCATTATCGTCGTTGTCTTTGTGTGGGCGATGGCGAGACGGGGTCCGAAAAGCGTGCTGGAGGAGGCGGGACGGAGGAAGGGATCTTTGACAGCGTAAGTGTGTGGACGATGTGGATGTGTTTTTCTCAAGTTCGGACGGAGATATCTTAGAGTAAATTAATCTTGTATATGCCTGTATACTGATCTAATCATATCTTCGTGTCCGGCCTGCGTTTGTTCGGAGCGGGACAACATCACGTGTCGGAGCCAGCTTCATATCAGACGCCTCAACAGCATGTCGTCCTCAGATTCCCCTCCACCAACGAGAAAGCGAAAACAAGACAAAATCGAATCATCAGACAGCTCTGATGAAGGCGACACCAGCAAACCTGCATCACAACCGCTACCTCCAACAGACGACACCGTCCTCTCACATGCCAAACGGCGACAACAAAAGAAAAAGCAAAAACAGCAACAAAACCAACCCATCGCTACGTCCCCGCCTCCGCGTAAGACACGCAAACTTGACGCGGACAGCACCCAAGCCAAAACCAGACCCAAACTCGCTGACACGGCCGATCCCAGACGTCAAAAACGCCAACACTCCGTCTGGGTTGGGAATTTGTCCTTCCGTACGACACAGGATGCTCTCCGAGGGTTCTTTGACGGCGTCGGGACGATCACGCGGATACATATGCCGACGCGGCAGGGGAAGGAGATGCAGGCCGAGAATATAGGGTATGTATCTCATCTGAGAAGCAGCGTGTATGAATGACATGGATGACCTAGGTTCGCATACGTCGATTTCGAGACGGCAGAGGCCAAAGTGATTGCGATCACGCTCTCCGAGGGTCATCTCGATGGTCGACGTTTATTGCTCAAGGACGGTGTGTGTGCTTTTTTAGGGTCTTGCCTTGTGTTGGTGGGTCGTTGACGTTGGCGTGCGTTTAGGGGACGACTTTACCGGGCGACCTGCTAAACCGGAGGGTGCGCCAGGTGCTGAAGGCGAGCCATCGGTCACGAAAACCACGACGGCAGACGGCAAGGGCGTGTCCAAAACCGCACAAAAGATCTTGCGTGTACAGAAACAACCACCTGGGCAGACACTGTTCCTGGGTAATCTTGGGTTCGACACGACGGAGGCGTCGATTCAAGAATTGTTTGAAGCACACCGGCATGTGAGGCATAGCGACAAGAAAAAGGAGGGGGACGAGGATCAAGGCGAGGACGGGACAGCACCCAAGGACGTGTGGATACGAAAGATCCGTATGGGCACGTTTGAAGACAGCGGTAAATGCAAAGGGTGAGTGTTCAACGTGTGCACTCTTTCCTGTTTTTCTTTTCGTGCAAGCGCATCAAGACTGACGATGCCTTGCGTTCGTCTATATGCGACCGACGACAAACCAGGTTTGCCTTTGTCGACTTTACGAGCACCGAATATGCAACGGAGGCACTCGTGAACGCTCGAAATTATCGCTTAAACGGACGCGATCTCGTCGTTGAGTATGCCTCTCCCGACGCTGTGCGACGTGGCGGTGGTCCCCGAAATTCAAGAGGAAATCAGGATCAGAGTGGCAGGGGTGGAAACAAAAGTGCAAGGATCTCGCACAGGGACTCTATAAATGCACCATATACCAAGCAACGTCCACCTCGACCTGCCGAAACAGAGGAGGACGCGGATGATGGGGCGATACCGGCGGTCGAGAAGGCGACGCGTTTACGGCATCCTGGTCGTGCTGGTCATGATCGGACGCATACAAGGCGTGCCAGGCCAGGTGCCGCACTCGCACAGGCTCAGCGTCAGTCTGCAGCCATCTTACCTGGTCAGGGTCAAAAGATTGTGTTTTAAGAGGTAGATTGTATATGCAACACTTGTACATAGCGCAGGCGTCAAGGTTCCTCTTCATCCCCTTCCTCCTCCCCGTCTTCGTCTTCATCATCATCCAC
>JBBPMD010000886.1:0-11907 GCA_038090095.1 Zangia roseola | reverse complement strand
GGGGGGGGGGGAGGGATGGCAGCGTACCATGGTCGCCGCGTACGGATTGTTCGACTTGCTGGTCGTCGTCGTCGCAGTCCCGGCCGTGGCAAGGACACGCTGAACAGCCGACGTAGCTGCCGCCGTCGATATACCCGCTTCCCCGTTATTCCCGAGTAACTCGGGTCGGGATTGAAAGTACCTAACCATGTCGATCAGTCACGATCGGCATGCGCCCTGAAACGCGCCAAGCAGTTACTCATCGAGGAGTCCGAAGAACGCTTCCTTTTCCTGAGTGGAGAGCTTCGTAAACACCATCGCCACGTCACGAGCGCAGGTTCTTACGACGTGTTGCAAGGCAGTGCTGAATCAAGCGCGTGGGTGCTTTTTCGAAGCTCATGGGAGTTCAATAGCGCTCTTTCTACAGCGTACAGACAGACCTACTTCGTAAGACTATTTGCGTAAAGCGAAAACGATGTGCAATCAAAGTAGACTCGGTGCATCGTGAATGTATAGTATCGCAGCGAAAAAAAAAAGGACAGAAAGAAATAGCGTGGTTGATCAGCCCAGAGAGCAAGATGGTACAATCTGTTGTCATCAGGGACCGAGAGAAGTAGAATGAAAGTCATATAAGATAATACCTCGAGCCGATAACAATCAGAAACCAGAGACAAGACAACTATCCGCGCCCAATAGAGGGAACAAACCGGATAGACATCATGAACCCGTATAGTTAAATATGTCGTACTCCCCTGGGACACCCGAGGCGTCCGCCATGGGGTTCATATTTTGGGGCATGGACATGGCCATGTGTGATAGGCGACCCTGATCCGATTGGGGGTGTGCTCCCATCGATTGCCCGTATGGATAGCTTCCCGTCATTCCTTGCTGAGCTTGCCAATTTGGGTTTGAAGATGATGGCGTTGCCCCAAAGAATCCGCCGCCAATACTAGCGCTATTCGGTGACGTCATGGAATAACCGTTCATCTGTCCTGAAACCATTCCCATCTGTTGTTGTAACGGTTGTTGGCCACTTTGTGGCCAGTTGTGATTTTGAATCTGAGGGTTAAATGCCCCCGGGTTCTGCGCCATGGCAACGTGGGACTGTTGCATCATTCCTTGCGAAAAGTCATTTTGCGCCAACTGAGGTTGCTGAGACAGTCTCGAGGGCGCACGCGGCGTCATCGGCGAATGGAGACCATCCGAAGGAGAACGTGCACTCCGCGCGATACCGGGAATCGTCGAGTTAGAACGCAGAGCGGGGAATTGATCACCTGCCGGCACCGACATCGGAGACCCTCCCGTGCCTGTGCCAGGTTGTGATGATCCTGCTTGCGCCATACGCTGCGCCATCGTATAAGCATGCTGCTGAGAATTCATCATATTCGGAACAGCATTCATATTTCCATTCGCATTTCGCATCTGCTGCTGCTGCATGAGCATCAATTGTCTCTGCTGGTTCATATTCATGTTGTTGTTAGGCATTCCCCCTGGCATCTGCGAGGGAAAGTTGGAGCCCGCCATACGTGGATCCATTCCCGGGTTGGTGGGACCCTGACCGAAAGCAAACATGCCATTTTGAGCCGGTTGGTTGGCCACCTGTTGTTGTGACATGACCGGCGACTGTTGAGCAAGGGGAGACACCGGGCTTGGACCACCTCCGGTGTTCAACGATCCGTTTGACATCATGGGTATGGAAGTGTTTGGTGCCATGCTGACCATCTGGGGGTTACGTTGGGGGGTGGCCGCCTGTGGATTTTGAAGTTGCTGTTGCTGCTGTCGCTGCGCAAGGGCAGTCTAAGCTTTAGTGAGCAGCGATAAGAAAGACCCGAGGAGCTGGATACCTGAAACATCTGAATCTTCTGCATCTGCTGTTGCGGGGGAAGTGACATGAACTGAGGTATTTGTTGAATCATGTACTGCATGATAGGGTGGTTAGGATTCTGCAGTATTGAATGTGCCTGTGGTCCAAATGCCATGTTTGGCTGTCCACCGGCAACCCCTTGCGGAACCGGTTGAGAGGTCGAAGGCGGTGACATATGCCGACCGGCCTGCATGTGTTGCATCTGTGTTGCATGCCGTATGTGTTGTTCTCTAGCTTGCTGAATCTGTATCTCACGCGCACGTGCGCGCGTACTCGCAGCGATGGAAGCCTCAGTTGCACCGAACGGAAGAGACGGTGTCGCTGATGGTGGGGGCATC
The DNA here is from genome assembly GCA_038090095.1 of Zangia roseola. Classification (NCBI taxonomy): domain Eukaryota; kingdom Fungi; phylum Basidiomycota; class Agaricomycetes; order Boletales; family Boletaceae; genus Zangia; species Zangia roseola. The sequence continues at coordinate 9,726 of JBBPMD010000886.1, read as the reverse complement.
GCAGGACTCGATATACGCGGACTTTGTGGCATGGTTTGCGCGGCAGACAGGGTGATATTGGATTGGTTCTGGGAGGGGAACGTACTTGCAGGATTTGAATGCGGAGTCGCGTTGGACAACGATATGACAGGAGGTGCCTGCGCTACTTGCGTCTTATTTTCTCCAACGTCGCGCCGTTTGCTGGTAAGGTCGGGATGATCGTCTGGTCGCGTACGTTTCAGCGCACCGTTAGGCGCAACAGAGGGGCCGGTCGGTGAGCCTTGGCGGGTCGCGTTGAGAAGTTGTCTTCGCGCGACGTCCTTGGCAAATATTGTCGACATGTCTGAGTAGAGATGTTGTATTCGGTCCATGGATACGAACTCGATTGCAATGGGTGGTTCCATGATTGGGAGTGTGATGTTGTGGCTCTGAGGCATAGGGTTAAAGTGCGAATTTGAGGAAAGAAGACACATACATTATGTCGTTGATCTGCAGCTGCAGCCAGCCATGTAAGGTTTACCTGAAGTCGCATCGCATATCTTGCTTGAAGTGAGAAGGAGGACGGGATATCTCGAGAAAAACGTGACTCACTGTTGAAACCGGGAATCCGAAGTGGTGATCCCACGAGACTGGAACTCTAGGCAAACCCTTATGGGAGTTGGTCAATGGGGTAAATGAAGAAGGGGAAGACATACTTGAAGAGTTCGGCATTTATCTCGAGAATGCGGACGACCTTTGAGTCGCTGGAGACATTGCTGGTGGCAGGCACGGAGACACCGGAGGGGAGTGGTGGGACCAGGAACTCGCCCGAGGAGGTTCTGGAATGTGATCCACCGGCCAGGGGATACGAGCCGTTTAGCCGAACATCGATGGTGGAGGGCAGTCTGGAGGGCGAGGTGATACTGACGGTAGGTGGGGAAGAGGTGCCATTGATGCGTAGGGTGGGCTGGACACGTCTGTCGCGACTTGGGCCATCCTGGGAGGTTGAGGACGGGTTTGAATGAAAAGACACTTTGGGTTCGTCAGGAGCGTCTTTGTTGTCGTCGGGAGTGTCGTCAATGTCTGGTGCGGGAGAGAGTTCTGTGAGGGGGGTGAGGGTGCCTTCTACGGCGAGGTCTTGGTCCTGTTTGTCCTGGGCAGTGGGAAGAGGGTGGGATTGCGAGGGGGGGACAGGAGCGGCGTTTTGTTGGGGCGCGGGGGAGCCAGAGTCGGGGGCAGGGGAAAGAGAGGAGCTCTTGTCGTCGCGAACTTGGTGGGCGGGAGAGGCGGTGGGTTCGGAGGAAAGCTGAATGTTGTGGGGAGAAAGGGACTGCTGGGAGTGGAGAACGTTTTGAAGAGCGTCGTGGAAGAAAGTGGGATTGTCGGGGGTGTCCCAATCAAAAGGGAGGGCACCGTGATCGGAGGGCGAGATTAGTTTCTGCTTTCGGGATTGGTCAAGGTCATAGTGGTGGCTCCGATCGGGATGGATCATGGGCACGGCTGGGAGTTGTGGGGCGGGTGAGACGGCGGGAAGGGAAGGGGGGAAGAGCGGAGGACGAGTCAGGGTCCTGGTTTTTGAGGGGCGGGGACGAGCTGGGCGGTGGGCGGGCGGAGGAATAGCTGGCAAGAACGACAGCGCCGGGATACTTAGCAGAGGGATAAATTGTGTTATAAATTCGAGCTCAAAATCTGGTGTACATATCAAAAACGTTGCACCCCCCCCGTTGTATACCGTGCGACTTTTATTCCCGTCTCGTACCCCGTGCTCCCTCGTCGACCGCTTCAAAGCACGGGTGTTCATGATTTCTAGTCTTTGTTGACGTAATCAGCTCATCGCTCTCAGAACATCCCTTTGTTGAAAGAGTTGACATGCCAAGTAAAAGAGCTGGTAGACACATAGGAGTTCAATTTGCAAAGCTCAAGGCAATGCTCTCAGTCCAACGGTGGCACGTCTTCCAGGGTTGGACAACATTTTTGCCTCCTTTCCTCCAATTGTGTTCAATTGGCAATTGCCGAAGCATCCCCGCCAGTGGTTGAGCACGAAATGTCAGGGAAAAGATAGAGCAGACTCCGTCGCGATGGTGACAAGTCGTGGGTTGTCGTTTGTGAGGAGGATTGTTTATGTGACAGTCACATTCCCACGCTATCTGAGGAGAGATACTGAGATCTTCCCGGAGGTGACGCTCACTTACGGACTTCCCTCATCATGCTCGCCCTCGTCAACCCGCTTCACAGCTCAGAACACAGAACGATCGACAGAAACATCTCTTTACCCATCCCTACCTCCTCCTCCTCCTCCGCACGCTCAGCCAGGTCATCCCACCGCAAACCTCCAATACAGCATCCTTTTGCTTCTTCCGTTCATCAAGCTTCCCATTACAATCCGTCAAAGCACCATCCAATCCCCCCAGCTGTGGCCCACGACCCTCTCCTCCCTCGGCCAAATGCCATGCCACATATCTCCCTTTTTCTCCCTTCTTCATCCGCCTCCCCCCCCCTCCCCCCTCCTCCCGATAACGCTCCCACCCATATCCCCCATGTCCCCCCTCCAGCTCCTCCTTCCCCGCAAGTTGACATCCATTCATACGCACCGACAGACCTCCTCAACCTCTTGGCTTCCCTACTCTCCCAAATCGCACGCACAAACGATGCCCTCTCCTCTGCAGATTCAGCAGCCCATACCCTTCCAAATCACACCCAACCCTCATCACCCGACACCGCCTCTCGTGCCCCTATATGGCGCTCTCTTACAACAGCATCCCGCACCGCCCTCGCCAATCCTGCCTCCGCGCTCACTTTTCACGCCCGCAATATCCCTACCATCACCCTCGAAGCATACCTGTTACGTATCCTCAAATATTGCCCCACAACAAACGAAGTCTTTCTCGCCCTCCTCGTCTACTTTGACCGCATGTCTCGTCTCGCCTCCGAAGCTACCGGCCGTACTTTTGTGATCGACTCGTACAACGTCCACCGACTAGTCATCGCCGGAGTCACTGTAGCCAGCAAATTCTTCAGCGACGTGTTTTACACTAACTCGCGATACGCCAAGGTGTGTCAATTCCTTCCGATCTCCGCCAAAAATAGGGATTGAGCAATTGGGGTATCCAACCTTTCACCCTTGTCGTCTAGGTGGGAGGTCTACCTCAAGCAGAGCTCAATCAACTAGAACTCCAGTTTCTCCTTCTCAATAATTTCTCGCTGGTCATATCACCAGAGGAGATGCAAAGATATGCCGAGCAGCTCGTTCTCTTTTCACAGTCACACTCGCAATCGCACCCCTCTTCCTCCTCTTCCTCCCAGAGTACGACCACTCAATCACCTCGCACGCCATCAACACAATTCCGATCACCACCCTCTTCGAACTCGACCGGTCCGGCCCGTGCGATGGGCGCCATTGATGCCTACGGTGGATCAGTTGCACCCGACCGGACACCGAGTATGCGTGCAGTGCATACCCGAGATGACGATGCAAGTAGCATCTTTAGCGAGACTTCCACCGAGACCGAAACGGAAGGCGGTGATACGACCGACGATGAACCGACGATACGACCGCCCAATTCGGCAAGTTCATGTTGTGGTGACGTGGAGGAGCCCCAAAGCGAGGGTGTATTTCGTGCAGATGACGTTTGTGACGTTTCAGAGCGAGATGGTAGAGATAGAGATAGAGGCGAGGAAACACCAGAGTTGAAAGCACAACGGCGCGTGCGGGAAGTGAGTGAAGACGTTGGGATGGCAAGTCCCTAGTCTGAACCTCTTGCTACTTTTTCTCATTTCCTTCGACGCTTGCTCTAACTGACTCGGTACCGCTCGGCTACTGCCTTCCCCCGTTTCACTCGGTTTGTCTATGGCCTGTAATGATGCCTACTCCGCATACCTCCTAGGCCACGGTTAAAAATTACTGCGACGTACGATAGTGTTTATACCTTTTTGTTTTTCTACAGGTACATGCGAGACCCCCGTTGCGAAATAAAATAGATGCTCGAGTTTTTACGCGTTCGTTGCTTCCGACTATAGTTGCGGTCCACCGGCAGCTTTATCAGTAAGGCTCGAGTCGCTCCCGAGCAAGATGAGCTGTACCGTAGCCTAAATGGACGATGATATCAATTCATTCCGAGTCCGGACCGTCACAGCCTCACCTATGACGGACATCCACCTGCCAATGTCACGCTGTCCTGCGAAAACAAATTCTTATCTCGCGAGTGGCTCATTCGGTGTGTAAACCCTCGGCGAACGTGTCCTGTGCCACAGTGTGCCTGCGTCGTCGTCTCACAGTGCGTCAGTGGCCAAGGCATACTCGGGCCGGAAGGGCCTTTTCGCCAAGAATTCGAATTGGGAGGGTGAACACGGTGAACATCATGGATATATGCGGGGCAGAGATGAGCACTAGCGAGGGGAAGGAAGAAGAAAACGAGACAGGGTCTGGAGGTCCTCAGCCAACTTATATAGTACGCGCCGGTGACAGACAATGAATCATCTCAGAAGCATCAGGTCGGAGAAGACCGGATCGGAGCTATTCACCGCAAGTGCCGTGAAATAGCTGCGTGCTCTTGATCCGGCCTTCAACAAGTTTCTTCTTATTCTTCTGACGGTGACAGCGCTCACACTGTAGAAAGGCACGTGCAATGCGAATATTCGGGATAGTCGACTAGCTGTATGTTTTTCCTTACACTGAGTTGTTGATCATACTTTTCTCTTCTCGCCGAGCACCCTCAAGTTCTTGCTGAATATCTGGACTTATTGTTGAACACAACCAGACCCAGAATTCCAAGCAGTCGGTCGACAATCCATATGACATGGATGGCTCTTCGTAATGCGTGGATCGACGACCTGGGCAGCAGGCGTTTGCAGAAAACATGGAGGCTATAGTGGATTAACAACGAAATGCGCGACAAGACGGTAAAATCTGTAACGAAAAATAATCAGACCAGGTTCGCATTCTATGCTTTAGATGGCAGTTCAAGCAAGCCCGTTCCTCCACCGATGCAACAACTCCGCGAAAGTAGGGCATGTGTTCACCTGCTCGGCCTGCGCCATACCCGCAATCTCGTGCTCATTAAGCAACACTGCCAGTGTCTCTTGCACTTTATCAGTGTACCCCCAGTGTCGTTCCGCCTCAATCGTCCACGCGGTGTTGCCAGTGCGTGACGTTGTGTCCAGGTCGATGATCGTCTGGATGGCATCGATATCAGTTCGATCCGCTTCCGAAGCTCTTCCGCGCTTGGCGCTTCGGTTTCGGAGGAAGTGTCGTCGAGCTTCGCTACAATCTTCTTTCCAAGCCTTGCAAGATCAACTGACATGTCAAGATCCACAAAGAAACGAGCCCCCCAGACAAGCGACGGCACTCTCCCTGCAAGGGTGTCCCTTTGGGTAGACTGCCCTCGCATTAAGGTCGTTTGCCTTGTCCAGGTCACCGAGGTTGATAACTGGGAGTGACGCCAATACGTGGCGCACAGCTTATGCCACGGGTGTGGCTTGTCGAAACAACCGTATGGAGGCTTGCAAACGCCTTGCTCAAGGTCTCCGAACAGCTCATCAAGGTCGGGTGGAACCTGGATGTAGCCATGATCGCATCTACAGCTCGACATTCGCGACTCTCATCGTCAGTTGAATTCCGCCAGAAGGTGCTCTATCTCCTCGGCAACAGATTTGTCAAATTCCCATCCATGGCGAGACAAATGAGTATGTGCCGGAAGTAACGATGCGGCGAATCGGTCTGGGTGACTGTCACTGCAGGACTTGAGCGCTTCTTGGTAGAAGCGGACTTGGCGAGCTGAGAGTATGTACCGTTAGCCTGTCATCTAACAAGCTCTGCAGTCGCGAGGTTGAAGCATGCGGCAGCACGACTCGCGGAATCGTCGTGCCCGCACTACCCTAGAGAAATAATTCAAGGGCGGCGTCAAGATACTCTCCCTGTAGTAAAAGCAGAAAGCCCTGAGCCCAAGAGTTGTCTTCTCGGCGAAAGTCCTATTTCTCCCACAAATCTAGTCTGTTGATCACGAGAGCGGGTATTCATGCGCATGTGCGAGCGTTGTCTTACATCACGATTGAAAGGGGTTTTACCACACGAGGAATGTTGTTCCAGCGTGACGAGCAGTGGTTCAAAACCCCCAAGGGAGAATTTCATCGCTTGGAGACAGCTTTGGGTATTGTGCGAGGTACGATACTTACTGTAAGTGCCTCTAGACAAATTCCTGGTATCGGTCGTTAGATTTCTCGCGTTCCCAGCGTCGGGCCCAACTGGAACACGCTACAAACAGTGACGAAGACAGGTAGATCAGACGTCCTTGGGGCCATGGATATGAGCTCGCGAAAACGGGACAGGAAGGACTTATAGTATAACCTCATCTCATTCAACGATGTCTGCATGCGGTTTATCCTTGGTCCTGATTGTCGTGACGCTCGAACTGGACAAGGACATATGCCCCAGCATGAATGTGATCGAGACCAACATCCTCGAGCCGCACAGCTGGTCAAGATGTCACTAAATAGGGATACTCAGAGAATAGGAGAACATGCTTGTGGTGGCGTGCGTGTATTGTTGCTGGGAGGCACCGAGATAGTGACCGTCTGACCTCCATTTATAATCTTTCTCTTCACGATGCATGATACCGCAGTGCCAACTATCGACGTCCGTTGGTCAGTGTTCCCGATTTAGCGAAAGAGTACTCACAAATGTCTTTCCAGGCGAGCGGTATCTAGAAGGGTTAACGACATACGACGAGTACCGGGAAAATACTTACTATGTTAAATACACATAATATTCGGGAATCGACCATGCCGGTGAAGCAAAACCCGTTCTCGAGTCTGAGCATTCCAATCCATCTCACTGAACGAAGCAAATCTTTGACATATCTGCAAAAGTCCCTCATGCACGGGTTCTCGAGCTCGGACAAAGTAGCACTGTCCGGCCGCGTACCAGTAATGCCGATTCAGACGTGTCACAGGTCCTCACCAGTGAAGGCACTGTACTTTGAAGTTCATCACTGCTCCCACAGCGGCCAAGTCCGTTGGGCGCCAGTCATAAATACATTGTTGGGGGATATTACTTGCCTGGCGACCGGCCCATGGAACCGAGGTCTGTCTGATAATTCTTCGGGAAGGAACTTCACATCGAAGGGCAGCCCGAATTCGCCGTACCCGTCCACATAGCCAACGACCCCATCTGGAAACCTTTACTGAGGCAAAGTTCAGTGAACTCAGCATCTAGCTCAGGATTGCACAAAGGGTAACCGAGTTTGGTTGCGTACATATATTGCGGTGCTGCTCATCTTGCATTCTCTCCGCAAGTAGAGCGAGTGGGCTTTAAATAGGTTGATAGCTGGATGACGAGCAGTTATACATGTTAGGCAAAAGCCGCGTACCTAGCATGCATGACCGAGGCACAGTGGCGACGGTGGAGGTCCGTTACTAGTTTTCCCCAGCTCATTGCACTCACGCAGAGCTTATGATTGATGAGCAATCCTGTGATCAATCGATGGCACTGACATGTGTTCCAATCGCCTGGACGAGTCAGTCTTCCTCAAATATCCTGGCACGTAGTCAACTTCATGAAGCACTCATTGCAGGCCATACATTATTGTCCCGGTCGGGATGCGGTGGCTCACCTCGACCAACGACTGTTACGAGTTGACTGGGGAGTGAAGGCGTTGTCCGACATCGACACGGACGTCCTGCCATGGGTAGGTTTGCGGAGGGCATTAGGTTCATGACCGTCTCGGGTCACTGCTAAGGTACAAGACTCGGACTACCAAGTTGCAATTTTTCCAAGTCAGCGTCCGTCATTCAGAGTCTCTCGCCCCGCCTTCAGACGCTGGAGACTTGCAGATTGGCCGGTGTGAACCATGTCACGGTTCAATGGAAGGATATCTGCGGGTGTCCTGCGTGGCACTATCCCTATATATGTTGACGGCGTCCTCCACGATGTGTTTATATAAAACCCGTGATTAGGCGGCATGGCCATCGGGGTGTCAGTGAAGATATCTTGAACCAACCAACTTTGTTCAATGAAAATAAATATCCCGATCGTGCTACCCTACAGTTCGTCCCTCCTGTTCTCGTCCTCCAGCGGGCGACATAGAGCAGGAGTGGTAGCTGTTATTTGGTATTCGCACTTTTCCAATTCTTGGACTGTCAGTAAAGCGTTCTCTGTACCACACGTAAGGAGCAGCTGGAGAGGAGCAGCCGATGATTAGTGAACCAGAAAAAAACGAGATCAGAATAGATACCTCGACACTCCGTTGTGGTCCGTTCCAACACTTCGTGCCTTGCGTGTAGCGTTGTTTAGTGTAATACTCGAATTCGCCCGGTTCTGCGAGTTTGTTCCACGAAGAAAATTTACTAATCCGCACATCAGCCAGGGCCCGCAATGTCTTTCTACGACTTACCCGAGGCTGGATGTCGATCCGCCCTTGTTCGGTTTTTGACGCGCTTCATCGAAGAGGCAGACTTCGTAGGTATAACTAGAACCAATATGTCAATATCCGGGCGTTCGCACATGAGAGTCCACCAACTCTCCGGTGTCTTTTTCAAGACATAGCTTATCAAGTTTTTTCCATTCACCCTCAGGACCGAACCCGTCCAGATCAAATAGATCGGAGAGATCGTCTCGTGCAGTCTCCCCCTCCTCGCGAGTAACCTCGAGGCTGTGTTCCGCGTCGGACAGGGCCCGTCGAGCTTGATTGGATTCTACATGGGCTTTCAGCGCGAATTGTTCGAACACACTCTGTAGGGCGCTACCTTCAGAAGGATCAGACTGGCCACTTCGAACGCCAAACCAAAGAAGGACGGTGTCGCGAAGGTGGACATAATACGGAATAAGTGAGTCAGGGAGATATGCGGTTATATCGAAAACTGGATATATTAACCTTGGGGGTCAGCAGCCCGTCATGTCCAGGAATAAAGGAAGGCCTACGAATCGATTGGGATGCGGAATGTCCGACGATCTTATCATGCTCCAAGAGTAAAGAGACGTGATCTGTCTTTAGCAAGTGATCGAGCTCCCTCTCAATTTGGTCTGCATTCCAAACACCCTCCTCCTCTTGCTCAGCCTCGGGAGCTTGAGTCTGCGTCTCCTCGCCACTTTCCTCGCCTTTACGAATATCATTGATGTGGGGAAGCCCTGCAAGAGATTCCCATCCTCGAACAGCTTCTAAAACCGCCATGTCCTGGTAATTTGGGTTGTATCCAGTGCGCAAGGAATCGAGAATATCGCCGAGTGCCTTTTCCTTCTCCAGGTGCTTCTTGTGCTCTCTCTGTAAGGACTTCAATGCCGTATGATGAGTAAGGAGCGAGTGGTAGAGTGCTTCCAGACAAACGAGAGGTGTCAATATTGGATATGAACAAAGTCAAAAGACCTACGTGATTGCTTCTTGCGTTCTAATTCAGCAGCTGACATCGACTCTGCGCGTTCGGCGATGTCTTGTAAAGACTGAGCTTCTGAGCTTCTCATAGGGCGACACAGAACCCCTCACCTCTCAACCTTTCCACTTCGAGTTCACGAGATGCGACTTCGCGCCCCAAGTCAATGACGAGCTTTTCAAGACGCTTCTTTTCCTTCTGCGCGAAAGTAATGTACGTTGCGCGTATTTTGGAGCCCTAGGAGCGATGAACAAGATGTTCCTCTGAAGAACACTTGATATACGTACCGTTTTCCGCAACTTACGTTCCGCTTCCTCCTTCTGGCGGTAGACTTCGCCAACCGCTCCTCCAGCCGGGATACCTCAGATCTATCATTTTGGTCAAGAGGGTCTTCACAACATTTTGGTC
>JBBPMD010000885.1:0-11908 GCA_038090095.1 Zangia roseola | reverse complement strand
TCTATGATATATTAGATGGATGCTGTTATGGGCTGTGTTAGGGTGACAGCCAATAGGAACGAGTTCCCAGAACAGCCTTTGCATGAGGCATAATTATGTAAGCACTTGTCCTAGAACCGCATGAGGGCCGGTTCATTGAATACTTGTGCGTTCGTCTTTGAATTGTGTTCATAGGAGTTGAAGAAGATAGGGGTCAGAGATGCATTTGTAACAACTACCACATCAACTGAGTCCGAAAAATCGGTTCCCATTTCACCTGTGGTGTCCTCCCCTCCACCAATAAAGTCACCACAGACATGGAACTCGCCATCGCAGCAGATGCCGTGAAAACCAAAACAATCCTCCCCCCAGAATACTCCAACTTCACCTCTGTCTTTTCAAAAGAATCAGCAGATCACATTCCCCTCTCTCGCCCCTATGACCACAAAATCAATGTGGATGACTCCTTCGTTCCAAAAATTGGAAAGATCTATCCCCTCTCCTCGGACGAGAAGGCCATCACAGAAGCCTTCCTCAAAGAAAACCTCGCCTCTGGGAAAATCTGCCCATCCAATTCTCCCCAAGCCTCCCCATTCTTCTTTGTCAAGAAGAAAGATGGATCCCTCCACCCTTGTCAAGACTATCGTTACCTAAACGAACACACCATTTGGGATGGTTACCCCCTCCCCCTGATCTCCGACCTTGTCAACAAACTCAAAGATGCACAAGTCTTTACCAAGTTTGATGTCCGATGGGGTTACAACAACGTTCAAATTAAAGATGGACACCAATGGAAAGCTGCCTTTATCACTCACAAAGGCCTCTTTGAACCAACTGTAATGTTCTTTGGTCTCACCAACTCCCCTGCCACATTCCAACGATTCATGAACAACTCCTTCCGCGACATGATAGCAGAAGGATGGCTCGTCGTCTATATGGATGACCTTCTCATCTTCTCCCCCGACGAAAAGCTTCATATGGAACACACTCATCACGTCCTCGAACGCGTGAAGGAGCTTGACCTTCACCTCAAACTTGAGAAATGTCAATTCGCTGCCATGGAAGTTGACTACCTCGGGATGATCGCCCACCCTGGCGAACTTGCCATGGACCCCATAAAACTCTTGGGCATCGCCAACTGGCCCATCCCTGCCAAGCTCAAAGATGTCTGCTCTTTCCTTGGATTCACCAACTTCTACCAGTGATTCATCCCGCATTTCTCAGAATGTGCCCGCCCCCTGATCGATCTCACCAAGAAAGATCAACCCTGGTCCTGGACCAATGTCCATCAATCCGCATTCCTTGACTTGAAAGCTAGTTTCCTCGCCGAACCTGTCCTCTGTTTCCCCGACCTTACCAAACCATTCGCAATCGCCACCGACGCTTCCAAATACGCATCTGATGGCATCCTCCTCCAAACCGATTCCAACGGTAACTGGAAACCTTGTTCCTACCTATCCCAGTCGTTTGCACAAGCTGAGTGACGGGGAAACAGAATGTGTCAACCAAGAGGTTGAAACCTATCTCCGCATCTATTGCCATGATAACCCCTCAGCTTGGGCCAACTTCATCCCTATGGCAGAATTTGCTCACAACCACCGCCCTCATTCTGTCACTGGCAAATCCCCATTCTTCTTGATGATGGGCTTCAAACCCCACCCTCTCCCCACAACCCTCGCTTCTTCAGACCTCCCCACTGTAGAAGCATGTCTTAAATCCCTCTCAGCAGCATGTGACGAAGCCCTTGCCATACATGACCTTGCCCAAAACATCATGAAATCTCGATTGACTCGAGGGTTCAAACCCTTCTCCAAAGGAGATAAGGTTTGGCTAGAAGCCCGCAACCTGAAATGCAACCTCACCTCCCCCAAATTTGCTCCAAAACGCGAAGGACCTTTTACCATCACGAAGGTCTTATCTTCCTTATTGTACCAACTCCGCCTTCCCTCCACATGGCGTGTTCACCATGTGTTCCACGCTTCCCTCTTATCACCCTATTACGAAAACACCGTCCATGGATGGAACTTCCCGCAACCCCCTCCTGATCTCATCTCGGGAGAAGAAGAATACAAAGTCGAGAAGATCCTTTGTCACTGTGGTAATTCGCTATCTTGTTCCTATCTCATCCGATGGAAGGGATACACTGCCAAAGAAGACTCCTGGGAATCTGAGTCAAACCTCTCCAATGCCCCCGAAATCCTGACTGCTTATAAACGGTTACACTCCCTCCTTCACACCCCAGTCTCCTCATCTTCACCACCCACCAAATGCACCAAGAAACCTTCCATCTGTTGCATCACCATCAACATGTCCCCCACCCCATCCACCAACATCGCCACCCTTCTTGCTTGCCTCTCTGACACTGAGACAAACACCCAAAGTGTGAGCAAATGTAAAGTGGAAGTGTGAAGGAGAGCTGTTGCTCAGACAATAGATGAGTGGTAAAACCAAGTAAACTTTGTTAGAGTCTACTGGCATTGATTGCATGGTTTATATACAAGTACATGTGTGGCTATGTAATAATTATATAAGCATCATACCATTCCTACTATTAATCCCATTGGATGATAAGGAATGATGGATGACTGATCATAGGGGTTGGTACCTTGATGCTGATGCGTCAGGTAACAATGAGGCATGTCATAATTGATGTGGCAGAGGAACATTCCTTGATGGAAACGTGTACTGCTTCTAACCATGATCAGATCTGTGATATATTAAATAGATGCTGTCATCGGCTGTGCAAATGTGGCAGCCAATAGGAACGGGTTCCGAGAACAGCCTTGGCATGAGGCATAATTATGTAAGCACTTGTGCTAGAACCGCATGAGGGCCGGTTCGTTAAAGACTTGTGCGTTCGTTGAAGCATAGGGTTGGAAGAAGATAGGGGCAAGAGATGTGTTTGTAACAGACACCCCATCCATCTCCACCGTCTCATCCCTCGCCCCATCCTCTGGCCCCGATTCCCCTACCTCCATTCTCGCAGAACCCAGCTGGGACACCACTGCTGAAGAAGTTTAGCACCCCACTTCCCCTTTCATACCCTCCTTTCGCCATGTCTTTTCTGTAGACCTACCCCCCTCGGCTCACCGCCTAGTGCAGACCTCCCGCTCCACCGACATAGACAACTACCTCCACCACCTCCTTACCGACCCCTGACTCACTGTCCCTATCTCTGCCCACCTCAACATGGGATCCCCCCTCTTCGCCCTCTACCAGGCCTATATCCAGAATGAACGACTCATGCCCGCTGCGCGCACCTGCTCCCTCGTCTCCACCCAGCGAGGCCCCCTCCTCGCTTCGAACCTCCGTTCCATTCGGAACAAAACCCACGAACACCTTCTCGAAACCATGCGCCAACTTGAGATGATCGACTTCCTCGAGGACTTGGAATGCTACCTCGTCGAGATGGCACAACAGCGTCTTATCCCCTACCCCATCTTGCCCCTTGTCAATCGTATCTCCCCTCCGCACCCCATCATCATGCCATCCACCTCTTCCTCACTCCTTAATTTGGAAGAGGAACGTGTCATGGAGCAGCAGGAACAACTGTGGACTGGTTGTCGTCACACCGACCACCTCAACCCAACCCATCCATGTTACCAACAAGCTTGCTACTCTTGCCGCTGCCTCGGCCACTTTCAGGTCGACTGTCCTGCCTTCCAGTGTGGCCAATGCCTTCGTTGGGCACCCAGTCATCGTCCCAATCGATGCCCTCGAGGTTACCACTCCCCCGCCCCCAGTCCTCCCTCCTCGTCATCCTTGTCCTCCCATCGTTCACAAAGATCTTCTCAATCATCCCAGCGCACACGCCCCGTTCTCCTGCCTGTCGTCCCTCATCGATCAGACTTTGAGTCACAATCCCCTTCCCCTGTTGATGACCCCATCAATGATGTCAGATACGCCAATATCACTGGCAGTCCAGGAGCTTATGCTCAGAGTCTCTAAGTTAAGTCTTCACTAGTAGCTTGACGCTAGTAGGGGGGTAATGTTATGATTTCTTTCCTTTGTTGTTTCTCTTCATTACTGTGCTACCGCTTGTAACCACAGACACTGCCCTCGGGCTTACATGTATGCTGTTTGAGTCCCGTGTACATCATTCTTGTTGACTCACTCTAATTCCATCGATCCGACAGACATATACTTTATGTCATATTCCTCTCGTCATTGTCTGTTCATTTTGCATCATGACTCATAGCCTATGACTCACACTTCTGCTCTTCATCGCTATGACTCACTATTTCTATTATCTCGGATATATCAGGTCTTGGTCCGTGCCCTTGTCCTGACATTACTTAAACCCTCAATACTTCTCTTGTATTCCCTATTCTTGATCCACCTAATCATACACTCGATTATCTGGTCCCTCAGAATCCCTTAAGTCAACTATCTCTAGTGCAACTTCTCTTGAATCCTCGTGTGTAGTGTCGCCTGTCAAGTGCCATTACCTACTCATCTATCCTCAGTCTCTACGAGCCTTTTAGGTCTATATTAAGGCCTACCCGGTCTTACCGTAACAGGCCTAGCCATTTTTCAGATAGCTTCTTTGATTAACAGGTTAGTCAGAGATTATCTGTAGCCAACCAAACTTTATTGCTGATTTTGTATTCTGGTGCTTCTGATCTATGTTTATTGGCCTGGTGTTTCATACGTGCCTGGGAATCTAGTATGTTTTGTTTTGTTTTGGTTAAGGTTTCTGTGAAGTCATTTACGTATTGTTCCGCAGCAGGGGCATGTGTTTTTCTGGATTCTATTCCCATTCTTGGTACATATGATTTCGTCACTTCAAAGGGTGTGAACTTTGTTGAAGTATTCCTTTTTGAGTTGTATGAGAATTGTGCGAGTGGCAGCCAATCGCTCCATTCTTCTTGTTTCTCTGCACAAAACAGCCTGAGGTATTGGATAACTTCTCAGTTAAGACGCTCTGTTTGTCCATCTGTTTGTGGATGATGAGTGGACGATAGTTTCACTTTTATTTTCATATTATTGCATATGTCTTTCATAAGTTTGGATGTGAATTGTGGTCCACAATCCGATATGATGGTTGTTGGAAGTCTGTGATGCTTCCATACGTGTTGCATATAAAGTTTCGCTAGTTCAAGTGAAGTGCATGTTTTTGTGCATGGTATGAATTCGACTTCTTTTGAGAAGCGATCCACGATTGTGAGAATTGCGTCGAATTCGTGTGACATAGGTAAGTCTATTATAAAGTCTGCCGAGATGTGTTCCCATGGGGTAGATGCAGCTTCCAGGGGTTGTAGTTTTCCTGCTAGTTGTTGGTTTGTTCCTTTGAACTGTGCGCACCATTCGCATCTGGCGACATAGTCTTTGCATAGTGTTGCCATTCCTGGCCATATATAGCTCCAATTAAGGAGTTCTAGTGTTTTTTTATAACCCGGGTGTCCTGCCACCGGTGTGTCATGATGTTATTCCATAATTTTCATTCTTAGTGTTTTGGGAACGTATATCCTATTGCCTTTTTCTAGGACCTTTCATGCAGATATTTCGTATGCCTGTTCTTCTTGTAGTTTCTTTATGTATTTAGAAGGAAGTTTCATAGTTGCTTCTGTGATTTGCTCTAGCATGTCATCGCCTTTGGTTCTGATCATTGTTACTGTGATTCAATCAGTGGGTATGACCAATATTCCTTTATTGACATCTTCTATTCCCTCAGCATGATCTTCTCTCCTGCTGAGCGCATCTGCTTTTCCCATAGTGATACCGGCCTTGTGGTACCATTTGAAATTAAACCTAGATAAATATTGTGCCCATCATGCTTGTCTCTGTGTGAGATCTTGTCTCGTCATGAACCACGTGAGATTTTGATGGTCATTCCATACTTTGAACTCATGTTGAGCTCCTTCTAGATAATGTCTCCATAATTCCAGGGAACGGATAACCGAGAGCATTTCTTTATCGGCTATTGTTACGATAAGACCAGGTAGGCCTTAGCATAGACCTAAAAGGCTCATAGAGACTGAGGGAACACGAGTAGGTAGTGGCGCTTGACAGGCGACACTACACACGAGGGTTCAGAGGAAGTCACACTTAAGGGTAGCTGACTTAGGAGGATTCGAGTGGATCAGATAATTGAGCGTATGATTAGGTGGATCAAGAATGGAGAATACATGGGTGGTAACAATGGTATAAATAGTATCTGGACAAGGGCACGGACCAAGGCCAGATATATCCAAGATAATAGAAAAGGTGAGTCATAGCGACGAAGAGCGGAAGTGTGAGTCATAGGCTATGAGTCAGGATGTGAAATGAATGGAGGATAACGAGAGGGATATGATGTAAAGTATGCATCCATCGGATCAATGGAATTAGGGTGAGTCAACGAGAATAGCATAAGCGGGACTCGTACAGCATACGTGTAAGCCATGAGGCAGTGTCTGTGGTTACAAGAGGTAGTGAAGTAACAAAGAAGAACAAAGAAAGAAAGAAAATGTAACAGCTATTGGGTAATTTCATTCTTCTGGTAACATACTGTGGGAGTTATAGGCTATGGGGTGCCATTTCCCTTCTGTTTCTATAGATAATACTGCACCTGTTGCATAGTCCGATGTGTCACTTTCCAGTCGATATTTGCAATCATTGTCTGGGAAGGCAAGGATAGAGGCAGTGATGAAAGCTTGTTTTAAGGTTTGCATAGCTTTTTCACATGTGTTGTTCCAATTAAAGAGGATATCTTTCTTAGTTAAGTCATGTAGTGGTCTAGCCACTTTTGCATAGTCTTGTATGAAGCAACAATAGAAGTTCGCTAAGCCTAAGAAGCTTCTTACTCCTTTTACGTTTTTCGGAGTTGGCCACTCGAGGATGGCTTTGACTTTCTCTTGATCCATGGAGATTCCATTTACTCCTATGATCATTCCCAGGAAGTCTACTTCTTTCTTGTGGAAGCTGCATTTCTCTGGTTTTACGAAGAGGTCATTTTTCTCGAGGCGTTTTAGGACTTCTAGTACTATTTTTGTGTGTTCTTCTTCATCGTCTGTCTTTGTAAATATCATAAGGTCGTCGATGTAGACAATGACTACTCCTTCCATGTCTGCAAATAGTTCGTTCATCATAGTTTGGAATGTTGCAGGGGAATTGCATAGCCCAAAGTACATGACTAGGGGTTCATAGGCTCCTTGGAAGCATACAAAAGCGGCTTTCCACTCATTGCCTTCCTTGATGTGGATATTGTTGTATCCCCAATGTAAGTCCATTTTTGTAAATAATTTAGCCCCTTTGAGCGTATTGACTAGTTGCGAGATCAGGGGTAAAGGATAATTATTTTTGACAGTGTGTTCATTTAGATAGTGGTAGTCCTGGACCATTCGCTTCTTTCTGTCTTTCTTAGGTACAAAGAATACTGGTGATGTTTGTTCTGATTTAGAAGGTCGGATGTAACCTTTCTTCAGCTGATCTTCTATGAATGCTGATACCTCCTCTTCTTCTTTCAGGTTAAGGGGTATTATCCTTCCTTTCTTGGGTTTGAATGTTTCTTTTAGTTCAATAGTGTGATCCCAAGATTTTCTTATTGGCATACATTCTGATTCATTCTTCGAAAATACTTTAGCATATTTGTGATACCATCTAGGTACCAATTCTTCTAAGGTTTTGTCTGTTTTGGGAGGATCTGTTGGTAACTCCCGTATATGGCATAATGTTGTTTGTTCTTCCTGTTCCACGGTTTGCACGAATTCTGACATGTGGTGAAGATAGTGACATGATTGGGGACATTGTGTGAGCTTTATTCTGCCCTTGTTCCAATCTATTTCGGGGTTGTGCTTCTTCAGCCATGTGTATCCTAGGATCAAGTCGTTCTTTCCCAGGTTCGTCACTTCTGCTGTTACACATTCCCTATGTCCTTCATATTCCATGATTATGTCCACGCTGTGGATAATGGAACCTGCTTGGTTCTTTGTTCCGTCCACGTTGTATACTTGTTACGATTCAACCGGGTAGGTCGAAGCGTAGACCTAACGAGACCTAAACTCTTCTGAGGTGCAAGGACGCTCTATACAAAAGACGCCTTGAGGCAATCGAGGGACTTGATACCCAAGCGGGAGTTTCAGCAAGAGGATAGATCGATTCGGGTTGTCGAGGGTTACATGGTACAATGATGAGAGAAACCAAAGTACGAAGAGAAATGTTCTAGGGTAAAGAACAGAATACAAAGGACGAATGGTTAGGTGGATCAAAGATAGGGAATAGTGTAAGAGAACGATCCCTATATAAAGGTTCTAGTGAGACGGTGACTAATCATCGAATGAGTCATAGGGGTCAAGGGTATCTAAGAAGATGAGTAAGTATCCGAGATAACGGATCTATGAGTAAGTGTCTATGACAAAGGATGACTGAGTGTTGAGTCAGTCAAAACGAGATAAGACAAAAGAGATGACTCAGGAAGTGAGTCAGGCATCGAGATAAGCATAGCCAAGGTGACACGAGGTTGGAAGGAAGAAGCTGGGCTATGGGCAAGGAACCAGGGTGACGATAAGAGAGACGTCATAGATAAGATGAGTCTAGAGACGAGACGAGAGATCAAGGATCGGGGAGAAGCCGATCTGTAGTGTCGGATGGAGAAGTCCGAGGTCTAGGGCAGATGCCAAGTAATGGATCCGTTGAGGACCGAGGTTGAAGGATGAAGGAGAGAGACTCAATGAAGAGCTCTGAGGGTGTCCTGGTGATGGGAGGACGAGTGTAGGCAGAGAGGCTAAGCCAAAGGTGAAGCGACGAAGAGGGAGTTGAGGAGCAAGGCCAGGGGTTTAGCCGAGCTGACAAAGAAAAAGACGGGTCCGGATAATGAATCTTAACAATACTGGGATTGGTCTAGGAAGAGGTTTGATTGGGATTTCATTCTTCTTTACCCAATCTTCATGGATGAAAACCACATTTGCTCCACTGTCAAGTAGGGCTGTGGCACATATAAAGTTTGTTTTCGTGTAAGGGGATATTTGGATCTTCTTAAGGATCTCTTTTTCCACCTTCATGCTTCTGATGAACTTTCTTTTTAGGTTTTCTTCTGGGATTTCTGTTGATTGATTAGTTTTCATAAGTGGAGTTTCAAAAGGTGAATTAAGCATTGGTGTAGAGCCCCAACCGAGCTCATGGCTAGCATGAGGCCCACCTGTCTGTACATGTGTATCATAATTATCGTAATACAAGGGTGAAAATGAGTTTGAAAAGGAATTGTCTTTATACTTATTCGTATCCACGTAAGCACCCAGATTGTTTACATGGCCTTGCCTTTTCCCTTCTTGTCCTGGGATTCCTTCATATCCCAGAAGTAGGCCTTCATCTCTTCCATATTCATACCGCATATGGTGGTGAAAGGGTCCTCTGAGGAAGAAGCTTGTGGCCTGTGTTCCTTGGTGGTTGTGTGAACACTTTGTCCACTGTTCTTCTTGCACTCCCTCTTGTGCTTTCCCCCAAGCCACTTACATTCGGGGCAGGGGTTCTTGGGTTTTGGACAGTTGAACATCTTATGTCTGCTATCTCTGCAGTTATAGCATTTTAAGTTTGAGGGTTTCTCCTTTTTCATTTGTGCAATGTCTTTGGCATCTATCCAGCTGATGTCCATTGCATTTGGGTCCTTCTTCTGACCCAATCCTCTCACAAGTTGGCATGCTTCCATTGCCATACCAACTTTTCTCATGTTCTTGAGAGTGGTTTGTAGGTTGTCTGACCATTTCTGTTCTTTGAAAATTTGAAGAATAATATGGTTTGCTGTATTCTTCTCCAGCAAGAGGACGGCATGTGTGTTGTTGATTTGGGCCTGGTGATACAGGGCCTCCCATTGAATGAGGAATTCATCTGTTCTCATGTTTCCTTGTGAGAACTTCTTGATCTGTTGTTGAGTCCAATCTTTTTGGTTTGCTGTCCAGAACAACGATTCTACTTCTTCCACTAGAGTCAGCAATTCATAGGTTTGTCCGTTTGTGATTTTTGCCAGCCTTGTTTGGGCAAAGGGTCCTGCTTTCAGCCCTTTTAGTCATGAGAGGACAGCTATGATCACTGTCTGTGATTTTGCTGGGATTGCATGGTTGTTCATGCTGATCCAGGCTTTAATTTTCAACCACCATTCTTCAAATTTATTTATGGTGCCCTCATAGTCGCCTGTTATGCTAAGCACAGAACTGAGACAGTCTTTGGAGGTTCCGGGCGGAAGATTCCGGTACAGAACGATAGGATGAACGATGTGGTCTCGCTAACAACTTCCCAAGTTGCTCGGATTGAGTCTTAGAACTACACTTGTATTGCATAGAACTAGCTAGGGAACTATAGTACAGGTCATCAGATATTTATAGGAGACTGGGTGGATAAATGGGGGAACTAGTCAAAAGAGTTCATCGGAGGAGAAGGATGTCCTTTAGGAGAGAAAGGGGAAACATAGGAAGGGTTAGACATAAGGGGAATGGAGTTCCACTTCTAGGAAAGGGAAAGTACTTTATAAGGAAGTTAACACATCAGGAAGTTCTGAAAGCGGATGTGTTAAGGAATAGAAAGGAGACACTGAAGGTGGTCCGTAGGAAAGGATCATTCCAAGTAAGGAAAGGGGAGTGATGTTGTCATAGTATGAGTCGAAAGACATAGGGGATGCTCGCCAAGATGGTTCCGGAAGTTCCGTGGGTACTTCCATAGTCTCCACTTCTGGAGGATCCGGGTTTTCTGTAACATCACCAGGGTCTGAGAACACTTCTACCTTGCATCCTCCTCCTTGGTTTCCTGTAGGTGGTGGTGCTGCAGGCCCTTGTCCCATCGCTATTTGATTTCTGAGCGATGTGATGTCTTGTTGCAGTGCTGTTATGACTGCTGCAAGTTGGTAGTTGTGTGTCTGAACTGTTACAAATTCATCGGCCATCACTTTCCATTTCTCTTCCCAAGGGATGCTTGGGTCTGCAAGCATTGTGATGTAGTTCTGGGAAGACATATTTTATTGTATGGTGTGGGGGTCTTTCTAAGTATATTTGGATGGTTTTCAAAGGAGATTTTTCAGTCTAAGTGTTCTCTCACTTCTGATTCTAATCTCTTCGGTTTCGAATCTGAAGATCTGTCTCGTATGGAAGACCTTCCTTATCTTCACAACCTGTTGTTGTGGTGTTACTTGTTCAGGGGTTGGAGGATGGTAGCTGTTTGGATCTCTTTCTTCTGAGTCCTCACATTCTCTCTTTATCCTGACTTCTGGGAGTCGAAGCGGTAGTATGATCTCCTGAGGTTCCTGCTTAACCTCATGTCTTTCTAACTCTGGTGAGACAACCCTGTCTCTCAACCCAGGTTCTTCTGTGGATCCTGTCTGGTATAAGAGTGCTAAGTTGGTTGCTGCTGACTCTACTGATAGCCACCCTTGGTCTGAGTGGTTGAGGCGTGCTAACTGTTCTAGGTAGACTACATCAGCAAAACCTGGTTTGACTTGACAGTGCCATAGTGCTCATAGCGAGGTCCAACATAGACAGTGCTTTCATAGTGCTCTCATAGTGTCTCATAGTCTCATAGTGCCTCATAGTGTTTCATAGTCTCATAGTGTCTCATAGTGCATCATAGTGTCTCATAGTGTCTCATGATCTCATAGTATTGAACATGTTTATAGTGTCTATCATGCTCATAGTGTGCCTGTTACAAACATGCCTCTAACCCCTATCTTCTTCAATCCAGACATGCAAACACTTCATCATTTCTATACTTTTTGAAGTCATGTGACCAACACGTGTTTCACCTCATGCAAAACCTATGCTCGAAATGTAACCCTATTGGCTGCCACATCAGACACAGCCTACAGACCAACCATCCAATAGGATAAGTTCCAGATCACATGACCAGAGGCTATACGCCTTATCTATGACTCACTTGCACAGCCTACCAAGGCAGTGTACTTCTCATGACTCATTATGATACTTGACCAATAGTGTTAAGAACTCTTATCTACACACAGCCATATGGA
>JBBPMD010000884.1:0-11913 GCA_038090095.1 Zangia roseola | reverse complement strand
TATCCAATTTATGTAACCATGTTACAGCATGCTAGGGTGCAATATATGTAATTAGATATGACAGCCAAAAAACTGTCCGCATGTATTATGATTTTGAAATGGCTGCCATTTCATCATTTCTCATTCAGATCTCTTGACCTTTGCATCCATAGACAGCCAAGGGTGGGTACTATGTTTCATACACTCAATGTATAAGGAGAGGAGTAGTGGTTATCAAGGAATACCATGTTTAGTCCAAAATACACAAACATGCGGACAGTTTTTTGAGCCACTGTATATGTATTATTGTATGACTGTGCACTTACCATACTTAGTTACCCTTAGCCCTAGCACAGCCATCCCTATATCATATATAACCTAGTCACTGTGGACCTTAAGTCCTCAGTTCTTTTATACTATTCATCTTACACCCAAGTATCTTACTTGTGAAGTCACCTATCAAGGTCAGCTCATAAAGCGCCCCTTCAAATGGAGATAGCGGTGGCCCTTGTGCCAGTAAACCCGCAACATACCGAAGAGTCTTGAACCTCCTCCATACATGGATTCCAGCTTAGGTCTGTTTCAATATGTACATGGTTGGCAAACTTGTACTGTGGCAACCTGAGGATTTCAATGGCTACACGACACTCGAAATGAGTAACTGCTATCTGACTTCACACAAACGCCATGATGTTATGACTAGTGTACCGTTCCAACCAAATGTTGACCCTAAGAACGTACTTGGTTGACTCGCAGGTGACCAATATGTGCATATGGAAGCCAACAAAGTGGAGTACTTGAAGATGAAGCAAACACTCAAAGTAGAGCGAATGACTAGTGGAAGAGTGAAGTGGAAGAGTTGCTCTGACTCTGAATGAGAGAGAAGATCAAAGTTGAATTAACTGAGGGGCTACTGACTACTACAGCGAGTATTTATACTACCCTACAGTGTTTACATGTGTTGTGGTATAGATAGGAGTCTTTAATGTGATTGGTCAAATATCATATGGTGTCATAGAAGCATTGCCTTGAGGACGATGTGTGGATCATAAAGAAGAGAAGCGTAACATAAGATGTGGCAGAATGGAAGAGAAGCATTCGTGAGAATGTTCCCATGAGATCCATCTTAGATCTAGCCACGATCAATGAAGCGGGAATTAAATAAGAAGCGTACATGTGGCAGCCAATCAGATGTTGTTCCAAGTACTGCCTTGGCATGAGGTATAACACGTGTTGATCATGTGACTTAGAAAGTAGAAAATGAAAGTGAAGTCACATCGTTGTTGATGTGACCTTGAATGTGAACATATGGATCAAAGAAGATAGGGGCAAAAGATGCATTTGTAACAGAAGATGAGTCCTGACTTCAAGAGGTGAACCCTTTTTATGGTATTCCTATCTTGTGCTAAACATTAAACAGCATCACTACATATGATCCAGCAGGGTTTCATCTTGGAGATTTCATAGAAGTCTACTTTGGAATCATCACATTCAGCATTGATGATCGCACTGCCCATATGAGACTTGTATTATGCTCACTCACACTGATGGACGGTGGACTCGCAACAGTCAGTATCTGTTACCAATCCACCTACTCATATTGACATAGTGTACAGGCTGCTGAACAAAGATGTCAAGATGCCATCCAGAAGCAAAATGAAATGATGAAGAAACCTATTGTTATCATCCACAAAAGAGCATTATATGATGAGAAATCACTTGCAATGCCCTCTGAGCTGCTGAAGAGAATGAATATGTCAGGTTCTCACATGAACATGACAGAGAGTTATGAGAATGAAGAAGACAATGGCAAAGAAATGTTGATACTAGCCAGTGCAAACTAAAGATGATATGTGTAGAATCTGTAGAAGAAGCTATAGAGGGCCTATAGAATACTGTAAGTCACCGTATATTGAGATAGTAGCAATAGCTACCTATAGAATACTGTAAGTCACTAAGGAAAGGACTAAGTACTCTATGTGCGATGTAAGGGATGCTTATGTAAGCAGTAAACAATGGAATACAAATTCCAACACTCCCCCTCAAGCATGAGAGGCTATGGCAATAGCTATCAGAGCTTGCCTAGTGAGTAGAAATCAAAATCTATGGAATATACCAAAAAGAATTTGCTTGAAAGCTTTAAGGTTGAGTCCGTGGTGAATGCGGCAATGTCGCGACGCGGTGCGCTGGAGCGGTTACCAGATATGGTAAGTCGCGGCTCGGCTAATGCCTTCGTGGCTGGCTGGTGCGCGTGATCTGCACGGCTTGACTCCTGGTGCGTCCTGTCAGTCTCGGGTGAGTACTGACCAGTTCCCTGGCTCCTGTAGGTTATCTACAACGTGGTTGACGTATCCGATGCGGCCTTGAAGCGACCGTATCGCGTGGTGAGCTCCTGCTCGTCTGGTGTTGACTAACTTTTCTAAATCGCGTTTTCAGTCGTCCTCGACGACGCGGTGGGTTCGGATGGTGGTGAGGTCGTTTAGGGTCGTTGGATAGTGGTGTGGGTGGCGCTGGTATGTTCACTATCGCGTTTCGCCTGCTCTGCCTATGCTGACCTTCTCGACCAGCTAGCAGTCGCGTTTCGACTCGGATCGAGTCGCAGCGTGCACCGCTCGTTGCGCCATCGTCCACACACCTTCTCCTATGGTATCCGACTCGGTCCGTCGCGTTTCGGCGCTCCGATTCGCCCTCAACGTCGTCCGACTTCGGCTCTACCTCCTCCTGGCCTCCTGGGCCATTATCTCGACGTAGCGGCTTCGTTCTGACAGCGCGCTCGCCCTCGTCGCATCTGGGACCTATCCCATCGCATTCGGCTCGTTCGACAACCCTTTGGCGGTCCGAATCGGCCTCGACGACTCTCAATTCGGCTTTCTCGCCCATATGGCCTCCTGGCCCTCTACCTCGACACTGCGCCTTCGTTTCGACGAAGCGCTCGGTTCCGTCGGTCTGGACACCTTCAGGTACGTCCTGGGCACTGGCTCCATCGACCTGGCCGCCCCAATCGACTTCGATCGACCTCGATCCGACCTGGACCTCTTCCTGCCCTCCTGGACCTTCCATTCGACTCGACCCCTCCGTTTCGACGCCGGGTCCTGTCGTCTCGCGCTCAGGGCCTTCCCATGGCCTCTGGGGACCTCTAGGTACGTGCGTCTCGACGCTTCGACGCTGATCCTTACAGCTCGGGCGGTATCTCCTCTCCCCCTCAAGCTGGACTTGTCCTCGACCTGGGGACTTCGTATGGCCGTTGGCTCCGCTCGTCTCGACGCTGGGGACCTCTGGGACGTCATGGGTATCGCCTCCAACGATCTGGCCACTCCAGTCTACCTCGATTCCGCTCGAGTCGACCTGCTCGCCCTCATCTCCTCCTGGCCATCCAACTCGACATGGCGTGTTCGTTTCGACGAACCGCTCGTCCTGGTCGCTTCCAGGGTGCTCCAGGTAGGTGGGTGAGTCGCTGGGTGCAGCCGTTTCGCCGTCCGGGTTGCCTTTCGACTCTAGTCGCCATCTGGGTGAGTTCTCCTCCTCCCACTGCTCTGTCCATTCGCGCCGGTGTATTGATGCGTTCCACGGTTTCTTAGGCCTCGTCCTGGCGTCCTCGTCACTAGTGGGTGCTCCCAATGTGTCTGCGTTGGCTCTGGTAAGTGCGTCGTCGCAGCTCGGACTAACCTCGCACTCCCCCTCGAGCTCGACTCTCGGGGGTTGTTCAGGTCTTTCCCACTCATCCGGTGCGTCCGCACACCTCCTGTCGACCTTGCCATTGGCCTCTGCGCCCGCGACTTGCTTCGTGGCGCTCCCGGCTCGCTCATCGACGATCTTGCCACCTGGCTCGACCCCGACCCCGACCTCGACGGCCCTCGACCCCTCTGCCCCTGTCCACCCGCTCTCTGCTGCATCAGGCGGCTCTGTGGGTGCGTCCGGATGACGATCGTCGTCACCCGTCGCATCCCCAGGGTCTTCTGGTGGTCCGGTTGGGTCCGCTGTCTCTGTGTCGTGGTGTCCGTGCGACGCGCTTGGTGCACTCGCCCTGTCCGTCATTGGCTGGTCCGTCTCGCGTCCGGTCAGCCCAGTGCTGCCGTCGCTCGCGTGACCTATGCACTCCCCCTCGAACGGCATGCTCTGGGGTGTGCTCTGGGGTGTGGCTGCGTCCGCTGACGCGCCCGTCGTCATCATGGCTGCGGTCTCGTCTTCTGACGTATCCGCGCCGTCCCGTTGTGATGCGGGTCCATCGTTGTTGGCCGTTCGGTCTCCATCTTCGACCTCTTCGACCTCATTTCTCCCCGTCTCGACCTCTCCCTTCGCGGCACTCTCGTGGCCCTCTCCGCTCGATGCGTCTTCGCTCGGCGGCGTCCATACGTGCGTCCTGGGGGTCGTTTCGACTGGCTGGGGTTGTGTGAGATCGACTATGTCGTCTCGCGGTGTCTGGGGCTGGACCGTGACTGCGCGAGGGACTTCCGTGGTCGCGCTTTCGCCATCTGTCGTCCTTCCGCCCTGTCTCCCTGCTGCGGCTGCGCTCACGCAGTTCCCGCGGCTGGTCCCTTCGACATTCTGAGCCTTGTTCTCGACTGACTCTTCATATAGCTCCTCCAGTAGTAGGAGTCCTTCGTGAGCTGGGGTTGACGCGTCCTCGTATGGTAGATAGTAGCCATCTATGGGAGTAGGGGTAGTACTGACAATAATGAGTTGGGCTTGCACGTTGTCGCGCTGCCACCTGGCAAACTCCCGCAAATCTGATGGTTCTGTTCTCGCGCCATTGAGTATTCCCGTGAGTCCGAGCACTGTGGCTGCGTGCTCAAGACTTTTCCGGTAGGTCATCCAGTTACTCCAGTCCTCCGCGAGATCCGGTACGAGGATTTTCTTCCCGCGGTGTGATGTCGAGTAAGGCATGTTGAAGTGGGTTGAGTAGACTTGTCGAAGGAGTATTCCACCCTCTAGGCAGGGCTCATAACCTGTAGAATCTGTAGAAGAAGCTATAGAGGGTCTATAGAATACTGTAAGTCACTAAGGAAAGGACTAAGTACTCTATGTGCGATGTAAGGGATGCTTATGTAAGCAGTAAACAATGGAATACAAATTCCAACAATATGTTCGTATCTAACCATGTAACTTGCAATACTATCCTGTAATGAATGAGAACGACTCAGCCTTGCCTCTGAACCACTCAAAATGACTATGCATCCAAGTTTGAGTACTAATTTGAACACTGCATCAGAAATGCAAACAGAAAGGCAGATTAACGGAGCTTAGCGTGTACTAGAGATCACTACCTGTCGAAAACCTCAATCGGATACCAGAAAGTACTATCCCACAGCTCAATTATCCTGAATCAAGGCACACTGCAAACGTCGGAGAAATAACTCGCCTTCCTTAACAGGAAGGACTCATTATGGGTTATGGGTTATGGTTGCAAAATCACCCCAAACAAACTTGGGAAATCCAAAAATGTATGGGTTGTAAGAGGGTATGGGTGATACCTGGCATGGGTTATAAGAGGTTTGACTGTACCTCAAACGTCGACTCAAACCACTCAACCAAATCCCGGAAAATCAGCACGTCCATGTCAACTGTCACCCTACTAGTACCCCACCCTGGTGACCGTCATCTGCCGTTGAACTCGGTAATCTCGGCACATGACAATGTCATCAGGGCGCTCGCTTATTTTCCAGATGGGAGGCATGCTGTCACAGGGTCTAATGACAGAACCTTGAAAGTCTGGGATACCAGCAACGGGCAGCAAGAAGGGACTGGGATACTGTTGGGGTCGGCTGTTATTGGTATCGCAGTGACAAGGGATGGCACAAAGATCATCAGTGGTGACACAGATGGGTTCATCCAAGTATGGGATGCGGAATCGCACAAACTCGTCAACAAATGGAAACATCAGCGAGGGTGGGCCACCAAATTTGCCCTCTCACCGGATGAACGATTCATTGCGGTCAAGGGGATAACTGTGGGAATTTACACTGTGGAAGGGACACACGTCAAATCCATCGACGTCAACATTTTCTCGCTGTGTTTCTCTCCCGACAGCAGTAAACTCGCATGTGGCTATCTTGTCATCAATATCTATGACATTAGTGCTGGCACGCACATCCTCGGTCCACTAAAAGGTCATCAAGATGTCATCCAGTGTCTCGTATGGTCTCACGATGGGACCAAGATATTCTCTGGCTCTAAGGACGAGACAATTCGTTGTTGGAATCCTGACACAGGAGAACAGATTGGACGATGGTCAGGTCATACCAGCTGGATATACTCCCTTTCCCTTTCAGCAGACGGATCCACACTCGCGAGCGCATCCTATGACAAAACTGTCCGCTTTTGGGACACAACTACCGGTGATCCCATCGGATCATGTCTACAACATCCTCAGTGTGCCCGTACAGTTTCTTTCTCTCCCTCTGGTGCATCCGTGGCGTCAGCAGGAGATGATGGAAATGTATATCTGTGGCAGGTATGCTCACAGAGCATGCTTCTAACTTGCACTGAGTGATTCTCCCCTTGCATGGCAGGCACCACGTCCCATGAAAACCTCCCACCTCCAGGAACCTCCACCATACGCACCTGTATCACTCGACTACCCCTTCGATTTCGAAATTGTAGGTGCAGACTACAATGCGTGAATTTCTCTCCTTTCTTACTGTCTGCAAGCTGTCTTCAGCAGAGGTCACTTCCTCCTCGGAGCCCAATATGCCCCTTGATCTCCCTTCGAGAAATGTGGGCCCGAGTACTAGTAGTGCATCCACGGAACGTCAGTGGCCGTTCGTGTCTGAAAGTCTGAATTCCCAGTCAATCCTCCCGGATCGCTCACTCGGGCTAGAAGATCGCCAACGCATATACGAATCGCGCATGCGCAGACTGGTTTGAATTATTCCCTACCGTCTACGAATTTTCACTGACCCATTACTTGTAGGCGGATCTTGCAACCTCGGATGACCTATATCTTCCGCCCGATCTCATTGTCGCATTTTTATCCCACACCCTGAAACGTGCATCTGGTTCTGAACTGACGAACTTGGCGCAGTCCGTCCAGAACTTGATGTGAGTCTATCCCTCTATGGTTGGTGGATAGATAATTTCTTTGATTTGATCGAGTACCAATTGTCTCTCACTCCATCCGTTCCAGTTCCAATCAGCTCATCATTACGACAGACATCAACCCCAATCAGAGATGTCCACCTTCGTCTTTTGTTCCACAGCAAACATGAATCCCCCCCGCAAGACTCGCAAGATTGATAAGATCAAAAAGCAACTCATTGTCATGCTTCGTGAGGGTATTCAATCGCGGGTCATGGCCCATATCACTGACCGCGCGCATACACAGGGGAGATTGGATTCCAGGTTCCGGAAGATCGATTGCCATGGTTCATGCTGGAAGGCAAGTTGCACGACCGCGGCTACACCATTCTCAACTGGCCGGAAGGGGTCGTCCGTGAGAATGATAAAGGGGTGTATAGCCTGAGCGCTGATGACGCCGACAAGCTTTACTGTGCACTCTTTTCGGATCAGCCACCAGGCCGGCTGCAGTTTGTTCGTCGCGAGGCAGGCATCAGTAAGTCGCCTTTGATCTTGCCGTTTGGCTATGCTTACACCATACATTTGGGAATTCTGTAGGTCACTTGGAAGGTGGTGAAAGGTCTGCATTGTCGGGGATCGTGGACATGCACCCCGGCAGGGCTGGCAGGAGCAATGATGATGTCCTACCAGCACGCAAGGGGAAACAATCCACATTCAGAGTGACGACACAAGCTGAATACGGAACTGAGCGTCCACGAAAGAGACGATGTGCTAACTAAGAACTAAGGTAACTGGCAACGTGCACCGCATGTATTCATTGGTTGACGTGTGAAACTATCAAGGGAATATATTAGATTGCGTGTCGAGCAACAACAGTAGCACTATATTACCGCGAGTGTCGATCCACGTTGATGAATATGACCATAATCAAGATGTTCAAGTCGGTTGATGCATGAAATCCAGTGCCCAGCATATGTATATCGGGTCGCCTATGTTTCCTGGATGATGCATTGCAGTTGCGTTGGCGTCATCAATAAACACCCAGTTTGTCCCCGTTATGTACCAGGTGGTGACTGAATTGATCCAAGATTGAATGCGCACAGGTCGCGTGGATGTGCTTGGTCAACGCCTCGCCCAAAAAGATGGCGTCACACAAGCCAAGGTTCATACTCTGCCCAGCCACAGGCGAGTGAACGTGTACCACATCACCTACGAGAAGGACAGCCCCGCTCTCCGGCTCGCCTGCTGGTGATGAACCCGCGGATCCGGGACGTGTAAAGGGCGTATTAGCAAACCCAAATGCCAAGTTGATCCGTACCAAAGACGTCGTCTGGCCGACACATTTCCGTAACCAGTTCGTGATCACGGCGGGATCCAGTCTGGCCTGAAGTGATCAACAAGGTATTCTTTGGGGCGAGCGCGGGGTCTCATCCCTCGTCCAGAGGAACACCGGGGCCAATTCAGCCGTTGGAGATCAGGTAGGTGGACGGCATGGGGAAACAAGGGGAAAGCCTGTTGACATGGTGCATCAAAGTAACATTGGCGAGAACCGTCTGCAAGATGCTGGGCACTTTGTCCGCCTATTCAATCATTTGGATCAGTGAAGTCAATATCGGCGATGGTACTACAGACCTGTGTGCAGCCGTAAGTGGGTCATGGTGAACGAGGGCATACAACCGACTGGGCAGTAATTGCTCTGCTGTACCCCCTGCGTTACAGGTGGTTGGGGAATCTCATCGCTAACGCAGTCCCCGCAGAGCACCATTCCCTACTCTTTTCCTCTCTGTGACGTTTGGGAATCGGTTCCAGCTGTGATTGCCCAAGATCATCGCACCAATCTTGAGTGGATT
Organism: Zangia roseola; assembly: GCA_038090095.1. Lineage (NCBI taxonomy): Eukaryota > Fungi > Basidiomycota > Agaricomycetes > Boletales > Boletaceae > Zangia > Zangia roseola. The sequence continues at coordinate 3,070 of JBBPMD010000884.1, read as the reverse complement.
GGCAGATGTGGAGAAGTTTGCGAGGGGGTAGCCATGAGGAATTGGGTGTTCTATCAGCGCACAAGCCAAAGCAATCTCCACTCAGAGTGACAACGCAAGAGGAAGGCGAGGCCGTGCGTCTGTGGAAGAGACACCGTGTGGGCTGAGCTAGCATCACACCCTTGCAGGCATAGGATAGATGTCCCTGTCGGGGTATTAGTTGGTGCTTACAGATTATCGGATCATAAGGTGTTTGCTATTACCATCCGGTCTTGCTTGCAGTATACATGTACAGATATTTGTGGTAAACTTTGAAGTTCGAAAGGCAGACGGGCCTCATGCCAAAGTTAGCCAACTTCGTTCCAAGAGTGTGCTCCGTCATGCCGTCTGTCGATTGCGAACGTGCAAGATCCATGTTCAGATCCACGACAAAGAGAGTTGGACGTTAAATTTCATTGTTGCGGCGGGAGCTGGTTGGGTATTTGAGCAGTCATGGGGAAAGCCATGCACCGCTTGACATAAACCAAATCAGTATGTACTACCCTGACAAAAATCATCAAACAGATCCCATCGACATCCACCCCAAGCATGGCGTGATTTCGTCCTAACAGACTGGCGGACCCCGTACCGTGACAAACCGCCCACGTCATGCCAGACTGCTCTCCTCCAGCACAAACAGGACCGTCTCACCTTTCTTTGCGACGACCTCTCTCACAGATCCTGTACGTCTGCAAACTTCTCACACAAACTCACTTATCGACACCCACGTCTCGTACACAACAACGAATCCCTCCATGACACCAAATGCGGCGTATTGGAATGTCCTCGCCTGGCAAGCACATGGACTCGTTAACATATCGAAACCATCTCAGGTGCGTCTCCTCTTTCCTCGTCTGTCTACATTGACCATACTCATGCTCGTATGCCGCAGTGACTATCTTTTTTCTGTTGAGCTTGTCCTGTGGCCTTGACACCACTTGTCTCTCCGTCTCCCCAGACATTATCATGTCCAACATATGGCGGGTCCTCACTGGCATCTTTGCATCCTTTCTTGGTTTCCAGCTCAACCCCGAAAACCAACTGTATAGAAGAATGCGCTCGTAGCCCCAGAGCACCGTGGACCCACCCCTGGTCGTCTCTGTTCCCCCATGGTCGCACTTGTCACCCACGCGGAGTCGAGCCAAATGCTGCTCATCTATATCGCTTTCCTAGGCACTGTTGTCGACGTCACAATACACGTTTCCCAGGTTTGGCCCCTGTGTTGTCAAGGATACTCAAGACCGAGGTGTCGGGCACCAATTAGCAAGATGCTGCGCAGGGGCTGAGTGAAGTCCTGTATGGACCGTCTCGAAGGTCTGCTACTGGATATTATCGCTAATGTCCCCACAGAGTACCACACTTGAAGGGTTCATGTCCCTACTCGCCTTCCTCCCTGCGATGTTTGCAATCTTGAGCGGATTGGACATATCAGACCAAGGACATCGATCAGGCGGTACCTCGGACCCTCCTGGAAGTGGCTTCGTCAACCCGACGAGAGTTCTAGAACCACACTGCGAGCCTTGCGTGAGGTGATATCGGTGAATAGTTGTTCCTTGGGCGTGTTCTGATGTCGATGATGTTGATTCGCACAATGACACTGTTCTCTGTGTTTGTCCCGACGTTGATCGCGACGCTAATAATGGAGTTCAATGCGCGGGTGTTGACGTCTCTCGTTGGAAATGAAACGACTGATAGTCATCATGAATGCATTGATCAAGGTGCTAGAGGAGGGAAAGGACGAAGACGTTGCTGGTACTTTGGACAAGGCATTGCGTGCGTGAAGGTCGGGCGTACTTCGGCTCAACTAAGGGGACGTTGAACTCACATAGAGAGCAGATCATTACGTTCAAGCGATAGCGAGTTTGATTGCGTCCTTGTCGACGTACTCACAGTCGCTCAAGTCTGTCGTCAAGTGGGCATTTCATTTCTTGGCCGGCTTTTTGTACACAGTTGTCTCAACTTCTTGCAACCTATCTCGTCTCAGGCAAACCTCCACCGGCGTTATCCTCATGCGATTCCCGTGGTGCTCAAACTCGGTGACACTGATGAACGTGCTCTGCCCGACGTGGGGCCGTTCATCCAACTGGGGTACTATGTAGTGCGGCCTAAAGGTCAAGGAGAGCGTGGTGAACGAGCGCGCTGCGATTTCGTGTCTGGCACGAGATGTACGGGAGGTCCTGAGAGAGATGGCGACAGACAGGGAGGAAAGTCTGGCAGGTATATTCCGAGTTGATTTGTATGTCATTCAATGGTGTAATAGTTTATGTTGCGAGTGGGTCCAAGCGAGGAGCTCATTACATGCCTCTCTTCATGAGGTAATCTATTGGTGGTGACCGATAACTTCTCACCCAGAATGACACGCCGGTTTGGTAGGCACGACAGCAAAGGCTATTGGTTATTCAAGGGGTATACAAGACGGATGTGATGGAAGGATTGGCGCTTGAGATGGCCAGCCATCTGCCTCGTGGGATATAGGCTGTACACGTACCTCAAATGTCGACTCCAACCACTCAATCATTGAAAACTTCCAGTACGTCCATGTCAACTGTTACCCACCCCGACGACCTTCACCTGCCGTTGAACTCGGTAATCTCGGCGCATGACGATCCCATCCGGGCGCTCGCGTATTTTCCAGATGGGAGACGTGTTGTCACTGGCTCTGGAGATGGAACCCTGAAAGTCTGGGATACCAGCAATGGGCAGCAAGAAGGGACTTCGATGTCGCTCGGGTACCAGTCGCCCAAGTTCTGGGCTAGTATGGATATCGGAGTGACAAGGGATAGCACAAAGATCATCAGCATTGAGGAGGAGGATTGGATCGTCAAAGTGTGGGATGCGGAATCGCACAAACTCATCAACAAATGGGAAAAAGAAGAGCGGAGCAGCCAATTTGTCCTCTCACCGGATGATCAATAAGTTAACGGAGAACGGGGTGTGAGAGTCACTTACGACGCTGCATCTCTCGATTTCCGACGCCTGTTTCGCCTCTCTCGCTCCCCGCTTGCGTGTGCGCTTCACTCGCGTCGGTCGTGTCAGTCGCGTCGGTCGCTTC
>JBBPMD010000883.1:0-11919 GCA_038090095.1 Zangia roseola | reverse complement strand
ATGTAGCCAAGGGTATCTACTATCTATAACTCCACCAAGGCTAAGCGGGATTCCCACGGTATCTGGCAGTACACTTCATACACTACAATTAGTGCAAACATGGAAAGGGTTTTGGAAGTCACTGTATTCATGGTATTCCACGGGGACGAGTTCCTCGGCGGTCTTTTCTGTTTTTGTTTCGAAGATAGATGTTTCCATAGATTGGAGTTTCATCTCCGTTGCATAGCTCCTTTCTTCCTCTTCTTCTTCTTCGATTGATGGGAACTCATGTAATGCTCTACACGTGTTCGGACATGACCTTAGTGTGACTTTCTTTCTGGTCCAGTCAATCTCGGGAATGTGTGCCTTTAGCCAGGTATAGCCGATAATCATATCATTTCGGCCTAGATTGGTCACCTTTTTCCTGTGATCTTGGTATTCCATAATAAGTTCGACGTCGTGTGTAATAGAACCTGATGTGTTTTGGATTCTATCAATGTTGAAGACCCTGATTGGATATTTGAGGGGTCTGAGTTTTAACTTGTGCTTCTTGGCGAAGTCATGGTGCAAGAATATCGTATTCGCTCCACTGTCCAGAAGCGCTCTTGCGTGTAGCATTATTCCTCCTTTTGGTCCTATGTGAACGTCCATAAGGAGTTTATCTTCTATTGTGGCCGATCAGATTCTTTTGTTGAGATCTGGAGTCTCCTTTTCGTTATTTTTTTGTGTTTTGGTGGGAGAATGAAGCCCAGGTATGAAGCCCCTGGCGCGCTCTGTGAGACGCTCCCCGGCTGTTTCTTCATAATTAAAGAGTTTAGAAAAAGGTAGTTTATCCTCAATTTCGGAGGTGCTAATGGTTTCCATAATTTGTTCCTCCTCTAGGGGTGAGAACTGTTCGTATTTGTGTTCTGTTTTAGCCTTTCGGGTTTCCAGATTATCTGATTGGCTCTTTATTTTTTTGATTTTGACTCATTTTCGAAGTGAGCGGCCATCTGATCATAGGTGAGGCCTCTTAATTTGGCAAAAGGGTCTTCTGGGACCTGCTGCTTGGCCTTTTCCTTTCCTTTTCCTTTTGTGGCTGCTCTAACTGCCTTCTTTACTTCTTTGGCAGAGAACCAACCATCTTTGCTTCTTGTCATTCGGACTGTACTTCCTTTAGAGCATGAGGTTTTATGGTTCCCACGCCATTTGCACTCATCGCATAGGGGTTTCTTTGGCTTTTTGCAATCCTTGCCGAAGTGGCCTTCTTGATCACAGTTCCAACACTTGGGCAATGAATCACCCCCTTTCTTTGATGTGGTGTTGATTTTGTGTATCTTTTTGTCTATGTCCATTGCATTTGGATCCTTTTTGTGAGCCAAGGAGTACGCTTCGTGTGCGTTGTCAATTTGTTTGATAAGGGCTAGGTAGTCTTCTACATTATCCGGCCTTTCCCGGGTTGTGAAGATTTGGTGCATAATTTTGGAAGAGAAGTTTTTCTCGATTAGGGCTATTCCGTACTTGTGGCCCACGTTCACCTTGGTGTACATGGCAGACCATTTGATAATGAAGTCCTCCACTCGTTTATCTCCTTGTTTCATTGTCTCAAGTTGAAACCTTGCCCAGTCGTTCTTGTTACAGAAAATCCGAATTCTCCGGAAGCGGAAACTACGGAAGTACCAATGGAACTTCCGGAACCATCTTGGCGAACATCTCCTATGTCCTTCGACTCTTACTACGATGACATCACTCCTCTTTCCTTACCTGGAATGATCCTTTCCTACGGAGCTCCTTCTGTGTCTCCTTTTTACTCTTTTGGCCTTTCCCATTCCAACCTCCATTGGGATACATTAACACATCCGCTTTCAGAACTTCCTGATGTGTTAACTTCCTTATGAAGTACTTTTCCTTTCCTAGAAAGCGGAACTCCGTTCCCCTTATGTCTAACCTCTCTTATGTTCCTTTCTCACCTCCAAAGGACATCCTTCTCCTCCATCAAACTCTTTCGACTAGTTTCCCCGTTTATCCATCCAAGCCTCCTATAAATACCCGATGACCTGTACAGTAGTTCCCTAGCTAGTTCTACGCAATACAAGTGTAGTTCTAAGACTCACTCCGAGCAACTTGGGAAGTTGTTATCGAGAACTCCACTGTCCACCCTACCGTTCTGTCCGGAACCTTCCAACCGGAACCACCAAAGATTGTCTCAGTTCTATGCTTAGCGTAACAATACCCATGGGTATACCACCATGGGTGTGGGTATATATGTGGGTATGGGTTGGTGTGGAGATACCCATGGGTATACCCACACTCATCCCTAGGCTGGGCCCCACATGTTAGTGTGTATCCATTCTCTGTATTTTGTAGTGCAAGTGGTAGATTCTTTGGGGAATAGGTAGTGAGTCATCTTTGCTTTGATGCACATTTTACAGGTGTTGTTTTCACTAGGGTGATGCAGTGTGATTTTGATCCCTTCAACCATGCCTGTTGAGATCATGCCTCATGTGATGGGGAATGATATATGTCCCATGCATTTGTGTAGCTCAGTTAGAGTCATCTTTGCCTTTGGCTTGCCTACATTCAATGATGTGAAGTGCACCTGAAGAGCAAGCACACAGTCAGTTGATGTGAGAGGTTTGCTCCAAGAGATTCCAGGGAGAGAGGAACAGAAGGTAAGGCTACTATCAACTGCCCAAGTTAGTGGGGAGTTGGTCCAATGATGGGGAAATGAAGTCTGAAGCCAGTTGGACAAATCAGCGGCTTGTTAGACTGCATGTGGTGACGATTACGAGATGAACACTGATGAGGACAAGGACAAGGGCAAGGACAAGTTTTCTCACAAGGGAATAACAATGAGGGACACAGGAATGATCAAGAAGATTTTTTTGATGCTCATTTCATATCCTGTCACATGGCTGTATAGTCTGGGCATACCCTAGACTTCAACAAGATTTGAAATAGGTGAAAACATGGTAACGGGTGTCAAAATGGTGAATGATAAGTCAAAAACAAACATCAAATATCGAAACATATCAAATATGGTCGTGAATGAAGTCACCTGCATGAGTCCAAAGTAATCATTAGAGCAAATGAATGCTAAGTGCGAAAAATGGGTCCATGGACTAATGCGGAAGTAAAAGTGGATAAATGTGGATAAATGTAAATACAATAAATGATAGTCCTTTGAGTCGGAGGAGCGCACAGCATGTACCAATGACTTCCTTGAGGAGTTGTAGATGCTGGATATGTTACGCTAGAGCCAGGTAGGCTTCAACATAGACTCAAAAGGCTCGTAGGGACTGAGGGAATACAAGTAGGTGGCAACGCTTGACAGGCGTTGACCACAAACAAGGGTTCGAGGATAAAGTCACACAAGGGATTGTTGACTTAGAGGGGATCCAAGAGTAGCCAGACAATCAAGCGTATGATTGAGTGGATCAAGAATAGAGAATACAAGAGTAACGACAGAGGTTTATATAGTGACTGGCAAAGGGCATGTGTTACAAACGCGTCTCTTACCCCTATCTTCTTCCAACCTTACGCTTCAACGAACGCTCAAGTCTTCAACCCTCAAAGGTTTTAGACCAAACACTTACGTAATCATGCCTCATGTCAAGGCTGTTCTCGGAACTCGTTCCTATTGGCTGCCACATTGACACAGCCAATGACAGCATCTATTTAATATATCACAGATCCAATCGTGGTTAGAAGCAGTACACGTTTCCATAAAGGAACATTCTCCTGCCACATCAATTATGACACACCTCATGGTTACCTGACGCATCAGCATCAAGGTACCAACCCCTATGATCAGTCATCCATCATTCCTTATCGTCCAATGGGATTAATAGTAGGAATGGTACGACGCTTATATAATTATTACATAACCACACATGTACTCGTATATAAACCATGCAAACAACGCCAGTAGACTCTATCAAAGTTTACTTGGTTCTTACACCTCATTCACTTGCCTCTTGAGCATCTTTCTTGTTACACATTCCACTTTACATTCGCTCAACGCTTTTGAGTGTCTGTTTCAGCATGGACCAAGGCCAGATATATCCGAGACAATAGGGAATGTGAGTCATGGCGACAAAGAGAGGAAGTGTGAGTCATAAGCCATGAATCATGATGCAAAAAGAATGGAGGATGACGAGAGACATCTGATGTAAAGTATACGTCCATCGGATCAGTGGAATTAGGGTGAGTCAATGGAGATAGCATAAGTGGGACTCGAACAGCATACACATAAGCCCAAAGGCAGTGTCTGTGGTTACAAGTGGTAGCGAAGTAATGACAAAAGATAAAAGAAGAAAGAAATCATAACATCTACTATCAATGACCTGTTTGTACCAAGAAGGGCAGAGAATGGTGTTTGTAGTTCGATATAGCCTACAGAACAGGTCCTTACTACTTGGTTGCAAGTCCACAACTATGTGCAAGGATTATGAAACCTTTTTTCATGTCTTTCTTGACTTTGTGGTTCACATTTTGCAGGTAGAGGTCAAGAAGTGATGTGTCATGCATGAAAGAGTTCTCAAAACGATGTGAACAGAAATATGATTGAATAGAGTATGGCATACATAAGCATGTTTGTTAGCCTTGATGCATAGAAGAACATCAGATAACTGTGATTCATCTGCCTTCTGTGCATTCCTCAAGGCAGAAAAGAAAGAGATGAACTACACAAAGAGTGTGAGAAACCATATAGCCAGAATGAAGGATGATCTCACCTTGTTGTGAAAGCCTTCAGCATCCTCCTTGCTCAGCTCTGCCAGTGTTTGTACCCTGTATTGAATGTCTTTGAATGTCAAGGATTCACTGGTGCTAGTATCATCTCCATCTCGCTTGGACAATGACACCATTTGGTTCAGTGACCCCTTCATTTCAGGTGATGCTCATTGTGAAACAGTTGGGGGGGTTTCATTTGGACTTATCATAATGGAGACCATCTCATATCTGTGTGTCAAAGACTGACTTCCTGACACAGTAGTGTGGATGAATGTCGAAGATTTCTTGACATTCTGTTGTTTTCCTTTTCCTTTTCCCTTTCCTTTCCCTTTTCCTCTCATTGTCTTCTTTGTGCTCCCTGCAGGACATCCTCTTCCATGCTTCACTTTGACTGGCTGGTGATCAGTAGATACATTAGAGTTGGATTCTGTGATGTCATAAGCAGACATAATTCTGCTCCACACCTTGTGCTCCAAATGCTGAAAATCATTGTCATATCTCATATGCATCACTTGGTAGCACCCACTTTTGTACTGGGAAGGTCTTCTGTATCTTCTGGAGAGCCAAGACCATGTTCTTCATTGTGTGCATCAACTATGTTTATGTCCATTTGGCCAAGACTTCCCATGTACTCCTCATCCTGCAGTGTTGCTATTGGTTCTTCAATGTTACCTCAGGATCAGTCCTACATCTTGTTGATTTGAGCATCACTACCTACATGTGGAAAGAACATGACAATGTATTTATTGTATGGCACACAGTGAGTTTACACTACTCACAAGACAACCATTGCATGCTCAGAGACAGATCAAACACAATGATGGCAACTGGCACTGCACCTGGGGGTGTGCAGAGCACTTTCTCATGGGTGTATCATCACCTTCCTCATCTGCATCCTTGCACCAAGTTCATTTTAACCCCAGTGTGAGCTTAGTTAGGGGAGGCAAAGCATCTAAGAATTTTGAGTATTAGCTTCGTGTTGATACTAAAGGATGCACCTGTGGTGACACTGCAAGCAGCAGAAACACTTGTTTCTGTTGACGCTTCTTCCACATCATCTTGAGGTGTGGCCACTACAATCGTGGTGAGCCAATTTCTAGAGACTGAATAGTGTTTTAAAGTCCAGTCTGGTCCAGTTTTCCACGGTCTAAATGAGGCAACCGCACTGAAACCGGTTTTTTTGAAACTCAGATTTTCCCAGGACTGCAACTGGACCACAAAAAACAGGTTTTTAAAGTTTCGCTCTCTGTTTGGACTGGTCAGGACCAGTAGTAACTGGTCTGAAATAGGGGCTGACTAATATCTTTCTAACGACTTAATTCTTATGTAATTTGGTTCACACAGTCAAAAGTTATGATCATTTTATTGTTACATCCTCATTCCAAAGGGTCTATCTAATAAGTATTGGGTTTTTGTGACTGATTGGTGTGTGAATAATGCTTAGGTCATGTCAGGTACATTATAGTAGTTATCAATACCATGTGATCCGCCCTATTTCCATGAGATTTAGGTCACAAGAGTTTGGGTCAGATGTTGGTTCAGAGGGGGTAAAAATGAAAATCAGTCCTAGAAATTCTAGAGAAATCTGGGAAAATCTGGGAAAATTACAGGATATACCCCTCCATAGGGGCTTCCATCGGTCCTACCAAAGGACCAGACCAGACCGGTTTTTCATTGGTCCTGAATTTTCTTCCGAAATTGAAAGATTACAACCACTTAAATCTCAAAATCCAAAAAATTGGACCACTTAGGATTGGTCCTAAGCAGTCCAGTCCAGTCCAGTTGCAGTTGTTTTGTGGTCCTAGGACTGGACCTTAAAACACCAAGACTGAATGGTAGACTTACAGTTGGCATTGACATCCATTTGGTCCTCATATGGACCAGCCTCACTTTTTCCTTCATGCTCACTCTCACCAACCATGTCCACAGTACTGCCAGAGTTACCCGAATCAGTCTCACCACTAGCATCATTGGTAACTGCATCATTGTGATTGTCATTTGCTTGATTGACATTCATGTCATGGTCATCGTTCACCTGCATTGTATTGTCAGTATATATTATTTCCTATGGCCTGGTTGACATACAGAGTCTAAGGAAATGGGCATTGAACATCTTGAGTTGAAATCATACATGAAAGACTTACCTGAATCTCATTTTTCCATTTCCACCATGCAGCTGGATGCTATACCAGTGTGAGACACAGAGGAAGCACACCAGGGGAGGAATTGCTTACCCCAGGTATGATTGAGAGGACATGCATAATAGTTCTTGATGATGTCCCAGAGCTTCATAAGCTCCTCCTTAGCAAGGTTGTGATAGTTGAAGTCATATTTGGAACCTTTGAGCAATTCTGGAATGTATTCTGCTTTGTATTTATTCCAATCTAGTGATGTGTCAGTCGACTGTTGGATGGAATGAACAACAATGCTCACCCAAACCTTGGATGGACATGCACTCAATGTTCATGCTGTATGTCTCCTTGAATTCCTGGACAGTAACAGGATCGTGTTGTCCAATGAGGCATTCCATGAGGAGGTACTCATAGAAAATTTGACTCTGATAGTCCTTCACTTGTATGAGAGTGAGACCTACTGCAGGGTGGAGGAATGTCTGTTACATTTTCTTTTTTTTGTCTTTTCTTGTTACTTCTCTCTTGTTTGTACATCAGCAAACCAGTCCTCATCTGGACAGGTCTGGCCAGACTGTGACAGCTTGACAGACCCTCCAGCTCCCCCAGCAAGGTACCTAGCTGGGGAGCTCTGTCCAGACTGGAATCAGCTGTCCACAGACTGTCCCCAGCTGACTAATACTGGACAGTCTGGGGGAATGAGATGTCTCCAGACTGTCCTAGTTGACTAATACTGGGTCAATCTGGACCAGTCTGGGAGAAAATGGAATTGAATCTCAATCACTTAATATAAATCATTAAAACAATTTCATTGCAAATACTAAGTACAACAAATACAACAATACATTACATAAGTAAATATAATAGCTAAATAATAATAAGGATTAGTCAGTGACACATAAATATACATATACAAACAATAACTCACTACAACATATAAAAATAATCAATGACTATGAATAATACAGATTAGCAAAGGTATAAGAGGATTAGATGAGGTGATTTACCACAAAATGAAAAAGTGTAGTGAAAAAGTATAGTGAAAAGTATAGTGAGGAAGTGGAGATGATGGTGATTGAGGAAAGAGAAGGTGTGGGAAAATTATCAGAGAGGCCAGGTTTATATATGTTTGGGGGTGTAAATAAATACAAACAATTGTCACAGTGCAACACAAATTTGACTAAGTCTTTTGACTACACTTTTGGGGTTTTTTGTGGTACACTTTTTTGTACACTTTTTTGCTTTTTTGGTACACTTTGACTACATTTACTACACTGTTTTGCTTTTTTGACTACATTATTGACTACACTTTTGGTATACTTTTTACTACACTTTTTTGCTGTTTTGATACACTTTGGCTACACTGTTGACTACACTTAGGGGGGGAGATGATGGAGGGAGGGAGAAAGAGGAGAGGAGGTTCAATTTGATCATGTTTGGTGACATTTTGTTTGTTTTGTTTTGTTTTGGCAGGTTTAGTTTGTTTGGTCTGGTCTGGTCTGGTTGTTTTGTTTTGTCAGATTTGGGTTTGTTTGTTTGTTTGGTCAGGTTTAGTTTGGTTGATTTGTTCAGTCAGGTGTGGTTTAGTTGGTTTGTTTGGCAATGTTTTATTTGGTTGATTTGGATTGTTTGTTTGAGCAGATTTGATTGATTTGATTGGGCAGCTGTGTTTGGTCATGTTTGGATTGTTTCGTGTGTTTCGTTAGGTTTAGTTTATTGGTAAGATTTGATTTGGTTTGGATTGTTTGGATTGTTTGGTCAGGTTTGGATTGTTTGGTTGGGTCTGATCCAGTACCCCACCAATTCCTGATATTTCTCCAGTATCTCCCAGCATCCTCCAGACACTCCAGACTGATGACTCATGGTCTTTTGAGCCTTGGCACCTTAAATATGTGAAAAGGACATTTTGCTGATGTAACCATGGACACTGCCTTTGGGCTTACGTGTATGCTGTTTGAGTCCCACTTATACTATCTTTGTAGACTCACTCTAATTCCCCTGATCCAATGGACACATACTTTACATCAGACTTCTCTTGTCATCTTCTGTTCCTCTCACATCCTGACTCATAGCCTACGACTCACACTTCCACTCTTCATTGCTATGATTCACCTTTCTATTGTCTTGGATATATCAAGTCTTAGTCTGTGCCCTCATTGTTATACTAAGAGTAGGGTCTACATAGCTCTTGTGTCAACAAGTCCATGAATGGTACTTGAGGAAAGATCATAGTGAGGGTGGAAAGGTCTTGATAACACCATAGGAAGTGTTACAAATGCACCTCTTACCCCTATCTTCTTCACTTATGACTCACCTTTAACTTTTGACACTTCATTGTTTTTACTTTTTAGGTCATGTGACTAGCATGTGCCTTGCCTCATGCTAAACCTATGCTTGGTAATCGTTCCTATTGACTGCCACACTAGGGGCAGGTACAATCAATCAGATACAATCTGTAACAATTCTTTAATCTATCAGTATAGCCTCTTGGCTGTATGCCACCTCATGGTGTCCTGACACATCAGCATCAAGGAACAAACCTGATGATAACCCCTATGATCAGTCATCCCCCTTTCTTATTGTCCAATGGGATTAATAGTAGGAATGGTACAATGATAAGGATTCTTATGTAATTATGACTAAGCTACCTACTATGTATATATATAAACCATGAATGCAACACTAGAGGACTCTAACAAAGTTCTCTTGATATTCTTGCCATAAAGACTATTGTCTAAAGAACTTCTTCCATTCACACTACACAACTACTCAAGAGCCTTGTGGTTGTTTCAGGAAGGTGCTCAGCAGGAGGGTCTCAATAACTGGCAGAGCCAGCTTGGATACAACTCAAAGTGTAACAAAGGAAAAGGGAGTCCATGCAAGCTGAAAGGAGACAGCAGACAGAGGGGATCATCTTAAGGTAGATGAAAGTTCAATCTAAGATTGATCAGATGAGATCTAGCAGAAAGAGAAGACTAAATATGATAGAAGTGAGGTTCCGCAAATGAAAGGTGGAGTTCCTGATGCTGAGAGATGATCATCAAGATCTGAAGAAGTGCCTATCAAGGCAGTGATGCTAGAAGAGGAATGGAGTTCATGAGATCAGGGATGTACTGATCTGGGTATTCAAGAAAGGAGATGGAGTCCCATCTGACAGAAAGAGGAACATAGCTAGATGGGGAATGCACCATTCAGGTAGGAGAGATCTAGGATCATGGACATCACCGATCATGGTCTATGAGGGATGTCAAAGGGGGTGATCCAAGAAGGGAGAGCTCAGGGGTGAGCATGACTCATGGCATGACTCATCTCTAGTGAAGAGAGGAGAGTGAGTTCCTAATGGTCAGGAAGCTAGTTGCCACAGTGAGGACAAGGATGAGGAATCAGAGGTAGGTCAGGAGGAGGGTGGTGTTACGATAAGACTGGGTATGTTACGTTTTCTTTCTTCTTTCTTCATTACTTCACTACCACTTGTAACCACAGACACTGCCTTTGGACTCATGCATATGCTGTACGAGTCCTGCTTACACCATTCTCGTTGACTGACTCTAATTCCATTAATCCGATGGACATATACTTTACATCAGATATCTCTCATCACTCTCGATTCATTTCACATCTTGACTCATAGCTTATGACTCACATTTCTGCTCTTTGTTGCTATGACTCATTCCTTCTATTGTCTTGGATATATCAGGTCATGGTCTGTGTCCTCGCCCTGATACTATTTAAACCTTCGATATAAACCTTCGATATCACTCATGTATTCCCCATTCTTGATCCACTCAATCATATGCTCGATTGTCTGGCCACTCTCGGATCATCTCTAAGTCAACTTTCTCTAGTGTGACTTTACCCTTGAACCCTCGTGTGTTGTGCCACCTGTCAAGCATCACAACTTACTTGTCTTCCCCTCAGCCTCTATGAGCCTTTTGAGTCTATGCTAAGGCCTACCCAGCTTTATCATAACAGGGTAGGCCTTAGTGTAGACTCAAAAGGCTCATAGAGACTGAGGGAAGATGAGGAGGTAGTGGCGCTTGACAGGCAACACCACACACAAGGGTTCAAAGGTAAAGTCACACTAAGGATAGTTGACTTAGGGAGGATCCAAGAGTGGCCAAACAATCAGGTGTGTGATTGAGTGGATCAAGAATGAAGAATACAGGAGTAACGACCGAGGTTTATATAGTAGCTGGCAAAGGGCATGGACCAAGGCCAGATATATCCAAGACAATAAGGAGAATGAGTCAGAATGCAAAATGAATGGAAGATGACAAGAGGAATCTGTCGTAATGTATGTGTCCATTGGATCAATGGAATTAGGGTGAGTCAATGAGGATAGCATAAGCGGGACTTGAACAGCATATGCATAAGCCTGGAGGCAGTGTCTGTGGTTACAAGTGGTAGCGAAGTAACGAAGAAAGACAAAAGAAGAAAGAAAATGTAACAGGTGGCTCCTAGTGAGAGGACAAGCAGAAGGTTGAGGATGATCCCAACAAGGAGAGTGACTGCAAGTGTGAAGGGAAACATGAGGTGGATGGTGAGGATATACCTGGAGTATCCTATCAGGAAGGATCTAGGTCCGAAGATACTGGTGGGGTCAGTGAGCAAGGATGGTTTGAAGTAAAGAAAATGACGTGGGGGTGGTAAAGTGCCACTTTTCTGTAACACTCATCCTAGTACTAGAGATGAGTGTGGGTATACCCATGGATATCTCCACACTGACCCACACCCATACCCACATACATACTCATACCCACTGGTGGGTGTGGGTTTTGCCATGGATGTACCCATACCCACACCAATGGTGGTACATATACCCATGGGTATCACTCAAATTTCTGAGTATATTACAGTGACTCACAAAATTGTCCCAATGTTTTGCTGTTTTTGATTGATGCTTGAATATTTGGCAACTAAAGCAAATACAAACAATGTGTCAGTGTATATATGGACACAGCCACTCAGGGCTAAGTGCCAAGAATAAAATTATGTAATTTGGATCAGAAACCATGGAGATACATGTAATTCAAAACAGGTACTCATTGGGACAATTATGTGAGTGTCTTTGTAAATTATAGTAAATCTACTTTTAATA
>JBBPMD010000882.1:0-11957 GCA_038090095.1 Zangia roseola | reverse complement strand
AAATTTAAGGGCAGGAGAAGGCGGGACATCATTAATACGACGGTTACGGATGGCCGTCTTGGCAGGTGCACTCGAGTCTCGGCTTAGAGTCTCCAGTAGTTCCCACGACACCTACAAGGATACATTTCAACGTATTTGATTGTCAAATATTACTCACTTGCGGTCATCTTCGTCCGTCATCGGCTTAGAAGCACAGCAAATATCACGTCCACACCTAACCGCCGCCATCTGTCAAACTTGAAGTGCCACCGGCCAACGTGGCCTCGGCGTCAGCCCAAAGGTCTCTCTGACCCCAATACCCTGCAACCGCAGCAATAACCATCCAGCAGGATGCATCTGACATCTGCAGAGCGATCTCTCCGGACAGTGAAACTGGAACCTCCGACACCGTATCACTCTTCGCGTGCTTGCTTCTGTACCGTTGGATGAGCGCGAGGCAGGCACGGGCGAGATTGCGCAGAAGGTTCATCTCATCCGCAGACAATTGGTCCTCAACTCTCGTCAGAAGCGCGAATATCCACTGCCCATGGTTGACTGATATAGCCGTCAGTGGGTCGTCGGGATCCTGTAAATGAACATTTATCCAGTGCGTGAAGTACATCAACAAATGGATAGACATTCGCTGTCTCGATGGCTTAGCGAAAGGAACCATCTTAAAAAGAGAATCTCGTACATGGTCAATTTCCTGTAGATGACTCGGCGTAATCTCGGGAGGTGAAAGTCGCTCTCCCTTGACTTCTTTTGATAGCGTTGCAATGTCCACTGCGAAGGACGGCGTCACATCCGTTGATTGCATGTTTTGAGGATACTCGAGCGAGTTCAGTTGTGGCGCGATTTGCGGCAAGACATCAAGGTAAGCAGTCGGGAGATGGTAAGAGTCATCTCTTAGCTGCACACCAGGCAGGCCAGTCATCCCGCCAAGGAATACTTCACTAGCTGGGTCGGCAGGTGCTCGCTCGCGGCCGAGTTTCTTTCGTACGGATCGGTCCTTTGGACTCCATACCGAGTCTGGGTGGCCAGCAAGAAATTTCCACCATGCATCCCTATCTTTCTTCTCTGGAATTACTCTCCGTGCCGGACCTGAATGATCGTGACCAACATGAATGGTTGCCTGGTTCAGGTTCTGTATCACATGAATGTATGCACCATCGCCACTTGGAAGTACACGCACCTTTCTCATATTTGAAAAACGTCTTTGAAATGTTGCCCTCCATTCCTCGCAGGGTAGAACATTAGCGGACAATTGAAGTGTCAACGCTTGGGTGACCCTTGTCTGTGATACTTCATATGGGTTGTACACTCTGGTGACGTGTGGTAATCGACGTGCGTCCCGTCTACAAGCCTGGTGAATAAAGGTTGAATTCACGGGGAAAAGACAGTACCTGACCAAGAACAAGTATTGCATGCCATCTTGTGGCTCTTCATCAAAGTCGTACGGGAGGTTCGCGACAGGAAGGATCTGTTTTCCCGGGGTTACTTCGTCCAAATCAGAGTCGCTCACATCGTCCCTTTTTCGCTTGTTCACCATGGCACGCAACGAGGATGATAACGTGTGGTACCAAATAGACCGGCTCCTGTCGCAGCAACTAGCGTGAGAAACGTGCGCCCAATTAGCTCGAACCGCGATTAGCGAAGTTGGTGCTATCAATCCCTCTTTCTCATCATGGTCCCCGAAGATGTTGACATGGAGAGTCTACAGGCTCGGATCGATACGACCATGTCTTTTGCACACAATCTAGTCACGTCTTGGATGAAACCTGCTCACCTTGCACAACTTAGGTCTAGTGGTGTGAATACCACACAAATACTGGAAGAAGAACTACGCCGGCCTCCCAGGTATCCGACCATATTATGCGTATTTTATACCCACAAGTAATGCAGACATAGACTAGGTGTTGGTGCATCTATCCCTACGGCGTCTTTAACGACCCATGAAGCCTCCAAACTCAAGCGTAAACTAGGGAAGAAAGGAGCAAAAAACGATGATCTCGGAGAATTGCAAATGCAAGACTCCTCGAAATCAGACAATGAGGAGCACAAAGGAAGACCAACTAAGCGAAAAATGAAGGTCGATCCTTTTGGACCTGAAGGCAGCAAGAAGAAGAAGAAAGCTGACTCGGGTGTCAGTGGATATCCTTCTGTTAAAAATATCTCCAACGATCCGGCTTCGCTACCGAAGAATTCAATTTCAGTAGAGTCCCCATTGCTCAGCCAGGGTGGCCCATTATACCATTCCGTACGTTTCGGCAAAGAAAAGCAGCAAATGGCCCCGAACAGCCGCTCGTCCTCGGTCACTGAAGAGCAAATAACGTTGGTCTCGTTGCCCACACGAACCACGTTTTCCTCGGGCTCAATGACCTCTACTGCCACCCCACCTTCGGATCCGTTCCGAGAAATATCCGGTGCGCTTAGAATATTTGTCGTCCACGCATTTGCCTCATTATTCTCTGGATCCCTAAGTGCCGGTTCCGGGCGGGACAGCAACACCAGGACGCAACCAAATCCACTCTAATCCTATGACGATACCTGATAAAGCTAAGCCGGGCAGTATTCCATTGCTAAACCTCGACGGCCCACCGGATATCCGTGATAAGGCCGGTGACACCAATGAAACGAACAATTCGAAAAAGAGGCGTAAAAGACATAGAAGGAAGAAACAACGACTGGTGGCGGCCGGCACGGGCGACCACACTTGCTGAACTTGTACGTAACAACTACAATATCTAAGTCGTTCTAAGTAACCACACGATCTATCAGCAGGATGACATCCGGGCACCGTGACTCCCCTCCCCCGCAATCTGGGGTGCGCGGCAATGGAGCATATGCTGTGTTGAACAACATCTATTGTGGGCCGGCCATCATTTACAGTGGGACCCGACCGTGCATTACACGCACAATCTCTCTGCTCAAAGTACGTAAATATGGTATACAAGTCGCATCCACTAAATATGTCCCCTGGATAATATCAATCGCGAGCGGTGTGCGACGGGTGAGACCGGTCAACGTTTACCCTCTACATCCCGATTAGTGCCCCCACGAGTGCTATAGGAGGCTTTGCATGAGCTACGTGAGCTACGAAGTGCTGATCCTTGGCGATTATGGCTAGGTCGGCGACTATTGGTGGGGGTAGTTTTCGGTGAGGGGGTCGGTGATGTTAGACGCCGAGTATTTGAGCGGCTTGGAGGCTTGATGGAACCTTGGGAAGCGCGAGACGACTCTCTGCGTGTCTGTGGTCGTTCCTTCTTGCCAAGTGAGAATGGCCAAAGACGGGATGAAGACTTGAATGCCCCTGCCTTGGCTTGGCGCGCAGCCTTGCGCTGTTTCTTCAACTCTCGTATGGCCTTGGCTTCACGCATTTCTCGTATGCCCTCCTTGCGAAGGCGTTCATTGCCGCTGAACGTAGCGCGCCACTTGACAAGCCAGCCGTGCACCGTCGAAGCCTTTGGACGGTTGCGGCGCCGACCGTCTGAGTGATAATGCTTTTCGGGATCTTAATCAAGAAGTGTTTCAGAGAATTGTGCTAGGCGGGCTTACAGAGGACTTCCACTCAATTTGAAGCATCGTTGATTTGGCAGCGGTATGAATGTCTGATAGATAGGAAGCTTTGATGTGGTGATTGATATGATACGACGAAGTCCATCGTGCCATGGGCTCATTATTTATGGATGGAGACTCCTTGAGAGCAACCCATTTCCGCGTGTGGCGGATATTTCCGACAACGGAAACAAACAATTAACGATGTCGGAGCCTGGCTTCGTTCCAGACCTTGTGGAGTGGCGGCCAGCCATATTTTTCGTCTTCGTACCGCTGCTATGCAGAATACACGCGCTGTTCGACCCGCTCGCACGTGCCACTTCAAGGGTGCCAGCCTGTCGCGAACGTTGCCCGACAACTCCCATGGTGCCTCGTGGAAGTCACTGGAGACGCCGCCCGGCAGCAACGTGGTAAAAGCGTGTTTTGTGTACGCTAATAGCTTGGCGACAGTACGACCGGAGCCGGGCCTTTGAAACCCAATGGAAGTCGTCAGAGTTCTTGGGGTGAAATCAATTTACTCAGGCCTGACCTTGGCAGCACGAGTGCATAACGGTGTTGCACCCCTGCTCAGTAAGCTAAATTGCGGTACCGTATTGACAGGCAATGACTGGCAGCCGCCTGCAAAAGGCACGAGGTGCGTTTTTTTATGCTTGGAGATATGAACTGTGTCATTGCACTGCTCTATTCAAGCCTCGGTCAAGCTCGTATCCTAGCACTTGAGGTTGGGCGGGTCAAGCTCCGGCTACGGCTAACTCACATAACCGGAGGTCCTTTCGCCAGTCTTGCAGGAAAAGTTGAAAAATTTGCGCGGAATTCCCATTACCGGCAAGCCGAATCGCAAGCCGAACTAGAAGGCGCCACAGGATTAGTTAACCGCTCTCCGGACACGGGACGCACGTATGCGTTCTTACAACCCCGCCGTTTCGATTCCAAGTCTTCGTTGACAAAGATATGTACTTGCGTCATTGCCACCAGGTCGGTGGCGATGAGGGCGCCTTCCCTTTTCGAGTGCTCCGTCGCGGGCACCGCATTTCGACACTCTCTCCCCAGCGGGTCCTTCTGGCTGTGACGATGAGATTTCTTCACACTGCCATTGGACACCACTCGAGAGTCCTATTCGCAAGTCATGAGCGCACACGGTAATTCGAACCTCCGGGTCGCCTAGCGCGCTCAACGCTGGAGGCGTGGCCTGAACTACAAAACCAACAATATGTCGCAGTGTCACTCCGGACATTCCAACAGGAATTCCAGATTCTTCTGCCAGATACCATGGGCTGGAAGAACGTCGATACGATCATCCCGGGCAGATTGTATCTCGGAAAGTATGAAGCTTATTTTTCCTGTGACGTACCTTGTCCTGATCTACCTTGACTTTCCAGTATCCACGCGGCCAGATCACCACGGTCGTTAACAGAACGCCGGATTACGCATATTGTATCCGTGTGCGATGATGCAATCCCTGCTGAAATTCCCGAATCTGGTATAGTTCATCTGCGAATTTCTGTTGAAGATGTCGACTTCGCGGATCTTTTGATCTGGCTCCCCAAGGCCTGCCAGTTCATAGAGCGGGCCATCGCGGATGGGGGGGTCGTCCTTGTACATTGTCACCAGGGCCTGACTCGGAGTGCTACCGTAGTCGCTGCATACCGTAAGTTACTTGTCCTAGCATCTCGAGGTTCGTAATTGTTGACATTCCCTAGTGATGCGTACTCGCCAAATCGATGCTACGCAAGCTATGTCGGTAGTCCGAGAAGGTCGGTTTGTATCAAATTTCCTGTCCGGTGTATCTGATGGAATGCCCTTGTATAGCTCGGGAGCAAGTTTGGTTTAACGCCGGATTTCACGAACAGCTTGTTCTGTTTGAGCTGTGTAAATACCAACCAAGCGAAACCTGTCCATACTATACTGGGTGGCGCCAAAGATTGAACGCCCACCTGGCGGCGCAAACCTAGACGGGTGCATTTCACACCGCCCACGAGCATGATGCTCTGATGGTAAGCGCCAAAAGTAGGGCGCATTTTGTGCCGATGATAGTGTTCACTTAGTGTACGAATGGGGCCTAATTGTGCTACATAGAATGCCTGTATCCTCTACCGTCTTGTCGTTTCTACCACTGTTCTGTACTGTACTCACTGTCACTTTTCTCATCTCACTTTTCATGCTTGCATTGCTACTCACGTCATAGTCATTTCCTTGGTCTTTTTTTGGATTAGCACCATGTTTCTTCTCCTGTTCGTAATAGATGCAATACACTAGGTTTTCTCTTTCTCTCATGGGACAGATTCCGGGTGTAGTCCGCAAAGAGTCGCGTCGATCATATCTTTAACTTCTTTGTCGTGACGTCCACGTGCCAACGGAAGCCAGCGACACTCACGAGACATGGCGTTAGCGCTGCATTCTGCGCACGCGGCGATGAGCGTCCGTCCCACACCACAGATCACACACATTATTAGATCGTTGCAACCTGTACTTTCAGTGGCGGCGGAGGGGACACCATTGGGTACCTCAATAAATAAAATTTTAAAAAATAGTGTACTCATTACGCCAGAGGATACCATATCCGTGAGGATGTGTTTGAAAACTGCAATAGATCACAACTACGGGCAAGTGTGAGAGGTGGCGAAGACAAGAATGACTCGCACCAAATTTCCGCAGCATAGAACACGTAGCACGTATACGTGTATCGTAGAGCGGAAGGCTTAAAAGGCCAGGATCATTTCTCAAAGTTATTTCATTGAACTTGGGAACGGTGTGGCCACTTGCGGAGTTCAAAAGGCTGTTCTCACACGTTACCATTGCCAAACAGCAAACTTGCTCTTTACCTCCTACAATTCACGAACCACTCGTCACTCGTCGTCGTCGTAATACACAATGGGTCTCTCGGTGTCGCGCCTCCTTTCTACCTTGTTTAAGAACAAGGAAATGCGTAAGCGCCACTTCTCATAAGTGTCCTACTAGCACTCGTTGACGCTGCCATTTTCTTCAGGCATTTTGATGGTGCGGGCATCCAAGTACCCTCTGCCCCAGACCACCTTATCAACTCTTCTTTTCAGGTTGGACTTGACGCCGCCGGTAAAACCACCATCCTTTACAAGCTCAAGCTTGGCGAGATCGTAACTACGATCCCTACGATTGGTAGGCACATGACTGGCTGTGTTTTGCTCGGTTTTTTTTTTCAACGATTTATAGGCTTCAACGTTGAGACCGTCGAGTACAAGAATATCTCTTTCACCGTGTGGGATGTTGGAGGACAGGATAAGATCCGCCCCCTCTGGAGGCACTGTACGTTGTCAATGTTCCACGTCAGCTTACGTTTGTTTGACTTGTACTTCAGATTTCCAAAACACGCAAGGAATTATCTTTGTCGTTGACTCGAATGATCGGGAACGTGTCTCGGAGGCCCGCGAAGAGCTCCAACGGATGCTGAATGAGGATGAGCTTCGAGACGCCCTTCTTCTTGTCTTCGCCAACAAGCAAGATCTTCCTAATGCAATGAACGCCGCAGAAATTACCGACAAACTTGGTCTTCAGGCCCTTCGGCAACGAACCTGGTATATCCAGGTCAGCAATTACATTTTCAATTATGTAGTCGAGACTCCGATGTTGACGTGTAACTTTGGTTTAGGCTGCTTGCGCCACATCAGGTGATGGGCTGTACGAGGGCCTTGAGTGGTTGGCAAACAACATCAAACGAAGGGGCATGTGAGCCAGAGTAGATCTCTTCTGTGTTGGTTGCGTATGTGCACTTGACTGGTTACCTTTCCTCACGACGTCGAATGATACATCGTTTCTACTATTAAGCCACGCTTGTTACTTGGGCTCAGCTTCCCACGCCTTATAATCGCAAACACACTTTACTTGCTGTTTCATCGCAAGTTTGCTATAGATGTTCATACCTACTGCTATGCTAGCCTGGAATTACATAAAAGGGTGATCGATAACATTCAGCGACAATCGAGGGCTATGTGTATGTGAGGCTCATCCTATGTAATGTCTCCACCTCCTTCCTGCGCCTTTCGCCTTTCTCTCTGGAAGGGGCGTCACGGCGGCTTGCCCCATATCTGGCGAGTTTCTCCAAAAGTGCTTGAAGCCTTTTTGGTTTCACTTCGGTGTGGGTTGTCTGTCGGGCATTTGAGTTCAGATAATCCTGCACTGTATCTGTGAGGACAATCTTGGTCATCTACACTATTATCAGTGCAAGGTATCCTTCCAGTGTTAGAGTATACGTACAGCGTGTAGCTCTGTGAACGATGACTTGAGATGCGCTCTTCCGATTCTCGTAACCTCGCCTTCCAGGAACGTCACGTCGGTTATGATATTGGCAACTGCATTTTCGTTCATCGCTGGCACTTTTGGACCGATCATAAAGTTCTTCGTCATGTTCATGTCAGCAAAAAATCTCAAATACCCAAGAACATGTTCACCATGAAACACTCGGCGATATATCCTATAGCGCCCTTGTACGCCTCGTCCTTGAATGTATCCTTGAGCGCAAGGGAGTCCACTACGGTCGTAAGCCAGTTCACAAGCTCATAGAGGTACATGCTTGGCATATCTTCGCGGGTCTGTGGCGTCCAGTCGTATTCTGAGAGATCAAAGAAATCATCCAGTTTCGAGGCAATAAGGGCTGTAATTCGCCTTTGGGATCGTTGGAATGGCTCAGAGAGGGATGAAGAGGCAAGACGAATTGTCCCTCCCCGCTGCGTGGACCTATAAAAGTGGGTATACAAGCGAACTCTTCAGCGGATAGGCAAGAACTACCTGAGGTCGGTGAGCGATCGCCCTAGCTCCGTACAAGCTACTTCAAAGTACTCCAAGTTGGTCACGATCTGTGTAATCTGGGATAGTGCCGATGTACTTTGGAGTCGCTTGTTTATGCTGTCACTTATGTGGTTCGACAAAAGCCTATCAAGTGACTAACAACAAGCTCTCGTGAACGGGAGCCAACGCAAGGAAATCGCATTGTCTTACCCGACTCAGGAGATCGTCGATGTTACTATGATGTTGCGAGACCCCTTCCACGAACTGGTAAAATTGTTGAATGAAAGCTCGGATCTGCAAATCCCATGAGTACTCTATCCCACCAAGGAAACCAGACTTACATCTTGGCAACAGAGGTAGAAGCTTTGGGACCAGGGTAGAGTAAGTGGTATGGAGCTCCTGGATATGGTTATTAGGTTTCCGCCAACACAGTAGTCACAGCATTACTGGCTTAGGGTATCTCTTTCAGAAGCTCTCAGCCATACACTGTTGAGAACTGAGTCCCGCTCAGACGTAGAAGTGACATGCATTGGCAAGTAATCATCTTTGAGCACAACCTAGGAGAAACCTTGCCTGAGACAGCTAAGCATATCGGCATATATATAGAACGTACCGAATCCAACTTCGCGCTAAATTCGGTTTCGAGTAGTCCCGTGTATTTCTCAAATAAAGCGAGTGTTAGAGAGTGCAGAGAATGTGTCGAATAAGAATGGGGCTGCGTAGTTAGGTCAGCAGCGTCATAGAGAGAGGTACAGCAAAATTTACTTCGAGTGTCAGCACAAATGCTATTAGACATTCCTTTACCCTCAAGAACGTGTCGGGATCTTTTTGTTCCACCAAAGCGGATCCGATAGCAGATGACAATCGAGAGACAACTGCATCCCAAAGTTCCTCAACTTCTCGTTCTGAACGGAACCCTGACGTTGTCTCCAGTACGTGGGATTCTATGATAAAGAAACCACATATTTCTTCCAAGAGGGCAGGAAGAGAGGACAAAGTAAGCGGTGCGGGGAGAATCAAGTCCGACTGGGCCTAAACTGATGATCAGAAGCATCCGGGTACCAAATTTAGATGTGGCGAACCTTGCGATCGGCTTGGTAAGAGGTGCGAAGGTCGTCCAGTGCACCCAAGGAAATGTAGATGTGGATACATTGGTATAGCGGCTGAAAATCGACTTTGATCTTGTCCTTATCGAGGACGTTGTCTATCCGTCGCGACATCTAGGGCCCGACCAGCTCAACGTAGATGGCACTTACTGTCAGTTCTTTCATGGGTAACCATTTCAACCGCACTGCCCACGCGACTTGATCTCAACATTGGATCCTTTTCACGTCGGGTCCTCCACTTGCGCGTGCGGGTATCCATACTTTCCATGGCCCCCTTCCCCACTGTTGCAGTGACGTTTCTGATCTCAAGCAACCATTGTTTCATGGAAGCAGTCACGGCGTTTTGTACCTGGACTCGAAGCGAGGGCAACGAAGACAATATATGCTGATACAGTGGAGTTTGCGACAACGATGTCAATGGCATAGTCTGAATGTCTTCCAAAGACTCAAAAAGGTAGTATTTCAGCGTAAGGGAACCAGAACAAATCCCGTTCGACGCACGCGCAACGCACTCCAAAACCTGCCCTCCTTGATCATGTCGCCAATGCGGTCGACGACGTCGAGGAGCTTTAAGGAAGCCTGGAGCGTGTCGATAGCTTCATCGAGATTCGCAGCTGTCTTCTTCGTTTGCAGTAACGTCCTCTTCTTTTCGACGAGTCCTTTCCCCAACTGCCCGACGCTATCATCCAAGCTCGTGATCTTCTCGCGGAGGTTAGTGGTATACGACTTGATTGTGAAGAGGGTCGAGATGGAGGAGATGAACTCCTGATAGTTTTCCGTGCATATGCCTTCTATCTCTCCATCTTTTGTCTCGATGAGTGCCTGGAGGTTGCGCAGATAGACCTCTTGCTGTCGGCTAGCATGGATTTGCTTAATGATAGGACCGAGTTGTTCCAGGTTCTCAGAGGAAGAAGAAGCATCGAGGAGGTGTATCTGCTGAAGTTGCTGGTCGATGCTTTCTTGAGTGTATTGCGGGCGACGTCGCGGCGGCATCGTTGTGCTGTATGATGTTGTTGCACTTCAAAGGGATAGCCAAATGAATATAGCCGATGTTTGACGACGGTTAGATACAAACACTCATTACCGGGCCGCCGTAAGGATGTAGCCTCGCACAAACTCGGGGTTTCTCCTCCGAGTTCGGAAAACACCCCCCCCCCCCTACGTGGCATCTTGATTTTCACCCATACCAGCCAGTACGATGCCTCAAGCAACGTTTCGAGTGGCCGCGGTGTAAGTTTCGGCGTTACTCCACCCTGTGCGATGTCTTAGGGAGCTAGATTGCTCGACATGGATGGCACGCTGGTCGACTCGACTGCTGGCGTCATCGGCGCTTGGAATACCTTTGCAAAAACATACCCTGGACTCGATGTAGAGACGATCCTACACAGTAACTAACCTGTCTCTCCATCTGACCCCTTCGCAACCCCACCCACCCTTCCGCAGACTCGCATGGCGTCAGATCTGCAGATAATCTTACAAAGTGGTGTGGTATCACAGACCCACAACTTCTCAAGGTCTTTGGATTCCGACCTACATGTATCACTCTTGCTGATTGTTGCTGTTCCTCAAGGATGAAGTTGATCGGTTCGAGCGAGCTATTGTCGAATCCTCAGAGAACGGTATCAAGACACTCCCTGGAGTACACTCGATCCTCGAAAGTGTGCGTTTTCTTCTCCCCGTGCACCATTCCATTTAGTTGCTTACTTTACGTTTCAGTTGTCACCCGCCAAGAGCAAACCAAATCAGCGCTGGACGATCTGCACGTCTGCGACCAGAGCCTATGCCACTGCTGCCTTACATGTGGCAAACATTGATCCTCCTGACGACTTCGTAACTGCAGATGACGTCCGCAATGGAAAACCACAGTAATACTCCTCTTCCATACTTTTCAACGTCCATGACCCTACTCTCTCAGTCCAGAACCATATTTGGAAGGGGCTGCTAGATGCGGCGTCAGTGCTATCAACTGTAGGTAACTTCATTTTTTGAACCGGGACAAAGACGTATAATGTCATATCAAGGCGTTGTTGTAGAGGATGCGCCCGCTGGGGTTATGAGTGGCTTGGCTGCGGGGTCCAGGGTCATTGGCTTGCTGACAACCCATTCAAGGGAGCAAATGCTAAGGGTTGCTGAAAGTGCCCCCGAAGGCTGCTTCTACCTGGTCCAAGACTTGTCAAGGTAAAACTTCGTCTGAGTATATTGCTTGAATACTGACGCCACAGCAGTGTTTCAATGATGCTCGCTGACAACGGTCATAGCGTGGAAGTAACTATTCATTGACGATAGTATGCACATACTCTCAAGATGATACATAGACTGAAAGATGGCCTTTAGATGTATATATATATATAGATCTTAGGTTACCATTCGCCATCAAACCAATGACTGAAGTACTGACCAATCAGTATGTTATCTAAAGCACGTATCTGAACAATAATATATCGGCGGGAGAACAAAAAGCAAAAATGAAGGAAAAATCCTAATATTCCGCGCCTTCTTCCTCAGCGTCCGCAGAATCGGTGCCCACCTCTTCGTAGTCCTTCTCCAGCGCAGCAA